>CM065171.1:28707456-28887456 GCA_033026295.1 Channa striata
TGACGAAGTATTGATAAGCTGCTAAGAACCCTGGAGGAGGGAAGTGGAAATCTTCCAGCTGACATTACATGTATGGAGGGGACTCTCCGGTCCGAGGAGCGGTACCAGAGTGTTCACAGGATGTGTGGTCAGAGGTCAGAGGTCAGAGGAAGCTGCGTGTTTGGTCTGTTTGACCTGATTTTTGCTGAACATGAGTTTGAACGTCAGCGTGTTGTTCATGTTAAAGGAATATACCAACAGTTTGTCTGGTGCAGAGGATCTTGACCAAACCTGGTTGTGGGTTTTGGTCCGTGATGGTCTGTCTTTACCTCCTCAGGCTCTGAGGTTTCTCTCCTGATGCTTGTCATTGATCCAGTTTTTAGTCGTTGGCATCATCACATTTATCAACACTAATGCTGCTGAGGGGAGAGAAAACCAAAAACGATAGTTTAGTCCTAATTTTGATTCTGTCAAATTCATATCTCTACACTATTGGTAAATAGAAATTTCAGGTCTGCAGCTGTTGCCTTATTGTTGAGCACTGTTACCATGGTTACATGTGTTGGTCTCCTCTATCATAAGATTACTTAACATTATAAGTGAGTTATTCTGAAAATTGTTCATTTATATTTCGTAAATATTCTTTACTAAAAACCAAACCCAAATTAACATGAAGATTTTTTTTAGCAGACAGATCTACCTAAACGTTAATATTTCTAGGTTTTAACAACAGGTGACAGTTCTGTTCTGAGTGCACGTTTAATAGGAGCTTTACAGTAATTGCATCGAATTTCTAACGAGAGCTTAGATAACGTCTAATGAGAGCCATGCTAAATAATGTTAATTATGTTCCATATGCTCTTTGACACATAACTCGTACAGCAAATCCTGTTTGTTGTAGTTCACCATTCCAATGTGGATGTATTTAATACTTCTTAGAGTAATAACAGGGCCGGGATGGAGGGACTTTGGTTTACTTTAACTTATCCAGTATTAAATCCTTCCCTTACTTGCACAATTATTAAAAAAAACGCTTTTATTACATTGGTTTGAGGTAATACTCTGCTAAAATACTTTCAAATGAAGAACCACAGTTGCTTTTTTTCTCCTGTTTGAACTGGACTTAGAAAATGTAGTAATTCATTTAATGTTTAAGTCCAGTATGTTTGTAATAACTGAGTGAAGCCTTCTTCCTCTGACATTTTCAGACTTTTACTGCTGTTGCTCCTTTGTTGACAGTGTTTTGTGTCATTGTCTTTCCGAGTGATGAAATTGCTCGATGTTAATTTCGATGCTTTTCTCTGTGAATTTGCAGATGACATGTTTCTGTTCACCTGTGAATTTATTCTGCTATGATTTCCATCATATGGTGATTCTTTCACTCCTTGCTGAATTCTCAGTTCAGGTCATTGTCATCAGGTTCTGATCTTGGCTGTAGTCTTGGTGCTGTGTTCCATTTGTTGGGCCGTGGCACATCGTTTGTGAACGACGCGTCCAATGAGGCTTCCGGTAAATCTTACATCTCATCGGCTCTGAAGCCTCACTGCTTCCCGGAAGCCTGATTCGAACATCGCGAGTCCACACGGAGTGAAAATGGCAGTGACAAAACAAACAGCAGAAACCAAAGAAAACGATTTTGTCGTTTTGTAGTTTTCTCTAGTCAGTGAGAATTCAGGGAACGAAGCAGCTTAAACATGTCACAATGTCTGAGGTCTGGAATCGCTTGAGTAAAATTGTGTGTGTGAAAGCATTAAGTTGCCTCTCAGATACATTGAGATGATTATAGTCAAACGTGGAGTTTCTCTGGTGTGTTTTTATTGCCGTGACCTACAGGGGCACGAGTGAACAGAAGTGAAAGTTGATATTTTTTTCACAGTACAAAGTCAGAAATGCGGTTTGTGAAGTGGTTCCCTCCTCGATTCTGTGCGTGAAGCTGAACATTGTCGATTTCTGAAGACAGTTTTGTTGTGAGGCACATGCAGAGCAGAGTTGTCACTGATCAAGTGATGAAATATTTTTCCAAACACGTGAAGCTTGGGAAAAGAATTGAAACTTCTCGTTGGTAGCGGACACTACATGAAGGTATTTGTGTGACGCAGCGATGGGTCAAATCTGGACAAACCTTGATTTAGATTTTTGGCTGATTTTTACCTGGCAGGTTGGCTCAAACGACCAGCCCCTATTGTTGGGTATTATATTTTCTATATTTGCATTTCTAAATGCTGTTTGTGTTTCGGTTTCATTAAAAATTCATTAAATAACATGTAGACAGACAGAAACAAACTGCTCCTTTTGTTCACAGTCAGTTGGTGAACAACACACTGCAGGGCAAATACCGTCCAAAATTAATTTATTGTAATTTGCATTTAAAGAGCTTGAGCAGTATCCTGGGATCTTTGTGTTCATGCAAACACACAGGCTGATAACCACGGACTCCGATAAATATTATAAATTCCTGGATATCACAATGTGTTTTTTTGCCCTGTAGTTGTTGTGAGACTTTAAAAACCTCAAGGTCTGAATAATCCCCAAACAACATCGCTTCAGTGCACGTACTGCATTAAATGAGCAAAAGTTTGTATCTGCTGCGGATGCTGCAAAAATTCAAGCTGGTGCAGAAAAGGCAAACACCCGGACAAATTCATAGAAAAAGGCAAATTTTATTTTAAAGCACTTACATAGAAAAATATGATTGATTTGAGTCAACAATAATAAATAGAGCGCCTGACGTTGCCCAGGCTCTGTCGGTACAACAGTACAATCAATATCCAGTTTCACAATACAGCAAAGGCACTAGCATTTACCACAATCAACAACAAATCTATGGAGGGGGGGGGTGTCTTCACGGCACAGCTGACACTCGCTCCTCACCAAACTCCACCACTGACACTTTGTTTCCCGCTCGGTGGAGATGAAGCCACGGTTTGTAGAATGCTCCTTTTTTGGCAGGCTGTTGTCCGAATGCAGGTTTGGATCGAGAGAAATGATTTTCTAAAATGTTTTTCAAAGACACAGAATCGAGGAGGTGAAGGAGAGGATGAGCAAAAATAAGAAAAATAAGCCTGAGCAGCCAAATGATTCCGTTTAGCAGAAGCTGCCGTGGAGCTAAAATGTCTTTCCTGTGTAACATGGGAAGCTTAGAAACACCGGAACACAAATCTGTGACTCCAGCGCACGAGGACTGAAAGTCATGGCGACATGGTCGACTGGATTCATGTGTTGGACAGACAGGACAAAGGAAACGCCGCCGCCACACAGCAAGGAAAACGATCAGGACGACCACAGTCCAACTGAAATTAGTCTCGATTAATGTTCATCGCGTCTGTGCCGCTGGTTACACACAAATGCGTCAATGATTTTTCATGGAGACGAATTTGCATTAAACTTTAACTGTCACTGACCAAAGGTTTTTTTTGGGGGGGGGGTCTAACAAGGCTGCGGATAAACTAGCTCTTTATTTCATACTTTAAAAGGTACGTGACGTTTATCTCGTGTACAGGAGTCAACAAAAGCTCCTCGCCTTCCTGTCGCTAGTGGCCAGAGTTGCCATCGTGTCTGGTTGTGTGTCATAATGTCGGAGGGCATCAGGAAGCCTAAGCTGCAGCTGACGTTTTCCTTGAAAGAACTGCAGAAGAGGGAAACGGTGTTGGAGTGTTGAAGGGTGCAGGAAACCGCTGAGATCCGAAGTTATGAGTCGAGGGATTGGACCTGGTGCCGTTCGGTTATCGAGATACGGAACAGATGCGTTTTAAGGCATAAATGGTGAGTCCTGGTTCCTTGGCTCAGCGTTAACTGTAGCTAAATTATAACGTGGATGATGCACCACTAATTATCTGTGAACTAATGGAGCTTCACTGACAACAAAGCATTACTGATCCACCTTATGACCTCGTGGATTCTCTCGTTAACGCCTGATCGATTTGTCTGGGTGAAAATGCAGCTGTTTGATTGGCTGAACGTGCTCTCTCGCTCTGTGTGTTGCAAGTTTCGAGCGGATTCAATGCAGTTTTTCCTCAAACCTTTAATTAAAAATTCCTGAATAACAGATTTTCGAATGCAGAAATATCACTTTGGTAATTTCAGTTGGACTTGTAACATGGGGGTTATTGGGAGGGAGGAACAGTAGAAGCACGTTTAACCAGTGAATCAGACAAAAGCCAAACTCAAATACAAAAAGCTCCCGTCCTTCACCGTATCACTGCAGTCTCACTTTAAAGCAACTCAAACCGAAGTGTCAGTGTTGGTTGGTCCCAATCAGTAACGATACATCATTAATCGATTTGCTTCTCTCACAGACACGGACGACGGGTGAAAAACAAATCCAGGTCTATTATCGGACGTGACTAGCGCATGTAGTGCGACAGTTTACATGCAGGAAACGTGTGGTCGAGACACGGCGGCGGTGAAGCGCGTTGACGACGTGCTGCATGATGCAGGTGGATCACACTCGTACACAGAGCACATCCCTGAAGCCCACGGAGAAGGTGAAGTTATTCCATTTTCTTTTGAAGAGGTCAGAAAATATAGAAAGGAAAAAAAAAAAAGCTGACTCCCATTGCAAAGTTGTAATTAAATGCTGTAAATGCCAGTGTTCATTATTCATTGGTTTTGATTTATACTGCAGGGAAAACGCAAAGATAATTAAATATCTTACTAAATATCATGGAAAGTGATAAGGCGTAAAGTTTTCTCCAGTTCCACTGTTCTACTAATGTCACGTTCTGCCGGAACAACAAATGTTCTCCCGTCCTGTGGGGTCTTTGAGTTTAATGTCCAGACTTTTGTGGAGACGGTTCACGTCTTCTGGAAAACGCCCTGATTGTCAGAACAGATTGTGATAGTATGTTTGTCTTTTCCCGGCCTTAAAGCTCTGTCCGATAACGTTCCAGTCTGCCATCGTCTCTTTCGGCCCAGTAAATCCAGTGTGTGTCCGGTTCTGGGTTTTTCTCTCGTGTCCTCAGTGGAGAATCAATTCACAGGAGCCCCAGAATGTTCGAAGGGGCTGTAAAGCTTTACCGTCGTGTTCGCGCCCAGCGGCGATGCGATGCGCGGCCTGTCACCACACGTCCAAGCCCCCTGACCTCAGCGGGCTGCCGGACTTGCCGGCTCTCAGCAGTCCCGGTTTTTAGATGTTCCTCTGGGCGGTCAGGTACTTGAGAGCGGCCGAGCCGTACTTCCTGGAAAGGTCCTGGTGGAACTCGTCCTTCAGGGTGTTCAGACAGTTGCGGTAACTGGAGCTCGAGCGGAACTTGGAGATGTCGAAGCTGGGAGCGTGGGGCATGTGGATCATGAACGCGTTGGGCAGGACCATCAGGTCGTACTCCTGGAAAGACACAGAGCAACAAACATGAAATGATGGTATTTCTTTCCTTCTAGCTTCCATCTGGATCTCAATAACAAATTCATTCTTGGCCCATGATGCTTTCACAAACACTGTATCAAGAATACATTTACTCCCACACCACCGAGAGGTTACTGAAATGTGGCTCTGCTGCGTGGGAGGAAAATCCAAATCACTTGCAGGATTTAAATTCACGTCTTTAGGCAAAAAATAGGCTGATTGCAAAACTTGTTCATCAGTTGGTGACTTTCCTATTTCTACAGCAGCAAACACGGTTTCCATTCGGCTATTTCTCCTCGTTTCCCACTGGATAAACTCGTGTGTTGCCTTTTTGCGGGTTTAGGGGATAAAGTAAGTGATGCTGGATTTACCACGTCAATGTACTGATGTGCTCAAAAGTTTGTGAACAGTTTTTAACTTTTAAAGCACACAGGAACAAAATTAAACGAGACATTTCACACATTGGCAACAATAATCCACTCCTACACATTTGTATGTGGCAAAAGTATGTGAATAAGTGGATTTTAGCCACTTCCTCTTTAAGACGGGAACTTCGGCTTTAACCGATGTTTAGCAGAGTCACTTGTGTTTTTATTATTCCACTGTCTGTTCTGCTTGGCACCACCATGTTGAACTGACATCAGCCACTGCAGGAAAAGCCTTTAGTTTTCTAGAAGATTCCCTGTGCTTCCATGTGACCTCGTGTTAAATGTTCCACGTTTGTACACGATCTGTCTGACGGTCGACTGGTGGAGTCCAAACTCTTTAGAAACTCTACTGTGACACTTTTCGAGCCTTCAAATTTATTGCGAGCTGTAGAGGTTCACATACTTATGCCACTCAAATATTTTAAGAATGGATGATATAATTAAGTTTTGTCTTATTAGTTTAATCGGGTTCCCTTTTATCTTGTCTTAGGACATGTGATCATCCTTCACGTTCGGATGTTTGCTCCAGCCGTCGTGGTGCAATCGTACCTGTGCATCCAACTCCATGATGTGAGACACCTTGTTCCAGCCGAAGCCCACGAAGCGCTGGTCGTACTCTGGACAGTCTCGCCTCACCACAACATATGGTTCAAAGTCTGGTTCCCACTCCACCTTATAAGGTGTGGTGGCTGTCCGCCATTTGGCGTAGTTGGTAGGAGCGTGACCTTTGGGCCACACGTGATACCTGCAAGTAGGTGGAGAAGGTGAGAATTACTGAATTAACACTTTTGTCCCGTCTACTTGTTTTTTCCCAGTTACGGCTTGAGCATCTCTCACATATGAACATCGTCACTTCACACATCTGACATGTGTCCACTTTTAATTTGGGGAAAAACTCAGTTTCATTTCAGTCAGAAAAACATAATTGTGTTATCAAATACGCCGCCTGGGGGTAAAGCCCGGACGAGAGCAGTATTTCAGCACATGTGTGAGACTTTGGTTTGTGATTCATAATCAGGTACCTGAAGGTGTAGAGACTCCCCATGTCCAGCATGGAGAGCAGCTCGGCTTTGGATTTGGGGAAGGACAGTCGGTAACGAAGCGTCTCGAAAGCTGGAACCACCAGAGCTTTCTTAGTGTGAGCCATGTCCAGCTGCACCACAGACTTTCTGCAAGGACCAAAGCGAAGGTGAGAGACGAGTCAGAACTCGCATCGTTAAAAAAGTCGAATCATGTTAAATATTTTTAGATAGATATGTGCAGACAATGGACTTGTTTTCTGAGTGTTTTCTTTCTTTCCCATCGTTGCCTTGTTCTTTAAAAGCATGACAGCGTACGTTGGTGAACAGAAACCTGAGCGTGTCAGTTACCTGAGGTAATCGTAGAGGCCGTACATCGGCAGGAAGTCCACGTCAGTGAGAAACACGTACGGCGTGTTGGCGTTTTTTAGCGCCACGTTCCTCACCAGGTTGACAGGGTAGAACTGGCCCTCCTTGTAGACGATGTGGTACCCGACGTTCTTGCGGTTCTTGAGGACCTCTGAGGCCTGAGCGTAGCGCAGGAACTGCTGCGCCTCAGCGTCGGACATGTAGAGCGCCAGACTGATGGGGCCTTCCCAGTGCTTACAGATGGCCTCCAGCATCTGCAGCCTGGAGGCGGGACAGAGATGACGGGGATTAGGACACGGACGGAGGAGGCGGGACCTATTCTACCAAACCAAGTGTGTCAGACGCAGACGTTACAGGGTGTTTGAGAAATAACATTGAACCTTCTTGGCCAAACAGGTTTAGAATAGTTGGGAGAATATTTCAGCCACTAAGCCAAGTGATTGTGGAGAACGTGCTTGCAAACCAAGAAGTTTCACAGGAAGTTCTAAACGTTGGCATTAAAATCACCGTTAAAACACGATGGTTGGACTTAGGGAAATATTTTAGTCATGATAAATCTCACATCTCTTTAAAAATGTAACTCGTGCGATTACGCCCTTAGAAAATGGCTGCTTCTGTAATTCCACACTGACCTTTGATGTCTTGTCTGTCCCACCAGTAGCTGTCTAAACCCCAGAGATAATCTCTTTATCATGATAAACCCTCATAGATTAGAAACAAAAACAAAATCCTCATTGATGAAATGATCAAAAAAATGAATTTGTACCAAAATCTCCAATGTTCATTACAACAAGCAGCAACTGTGAGCAATGTTCAGGAGAACATGGGCACATGTTCTGACCGTTTGATCAGCAGGTGACGTCAGATAGTGACAGTTTCATATGTCCTGACTTTCAGCACCGAACTGCAGCTAATTCTTAAAATGGGTCATTTCTTCTGGAAAATGTGAGTCTGAACCAGAAAGTCCTTTTTTTTTTATTTCATATCTGACAAGATGCAGTTTCAGGTGCCATCAGATGCAGGTGTGTTGGCTGCGTACCTGTCCATGGACAGCTGAGCCACCAGCGTGATGTCGGTGTCGTCCTCCGTAGGCGTGTACTCGTACTGCAGGAAGTAGAGGTGCACTCTGTGAACGGTGAGACGCTCCCGGCGGAAGTCGTAACACTGATCGTCCTCGTCCAGCTCCTCCAGAGCCGTCTGCAGCTGAGGAGACAAACGCCACAGTCCAACATCAGAGGACGACTCAAAGTAGGATTGAAGTGCATCAAAACACTCGACGACATAATTTTCATCATCATTTGTTGCTTGTATTAAACTTGTCCACTTTTAAATTTAGCAGCTTTCTACAAACTAGTGTGTAAATACACTCATTGTATACACATGGATTGACAGTGTTACCATAGCAACCACATACGCCACTCAATGAATGACTGATATTCTACCAAATATGAATCTGGTACAGCGGATCAGATTAGATCTTCGACGGCGTGTCTCTAACCTGGACGCTCTCCGGATTGGCCTGACTCGGGCAGCCGAACAGCTCCCGTCTCAGCAGGTTTCCGTCGTACTCCAAAAAGGTCAGGTAGAGGTTCCTGAAGAACTCGACGTGTTTGTTCTTGACGCGGAGCTTCTTTGGAGAATTCCAGTGAATCACCTGAAACCACATTGGGAAGCTGAGTCTGAGGTAATTCTACTGCAGTGATCTCACTTTTTCCACTACAATGTTTCAGGGGCTGTTAAAAGTTACTTGGATGGTTTTGATTTGGTGTGTGAGTGCAGGTACCTTGAGGTCCGACACCTCGGTGTAGCACTGCTCGGAGCGAGTGTGGTCGGACAGCTGGACGTTCCAGAAGCAGGGCAGCTGGTGGACGAGGACCGGGTTCTGCTTTATGAAGGCGTTGAAGATGTCCTGCAAACAGGAAGAAAACTGATGGGTTCTTACTACACGAGATGATACTGATGCATCTGAAATTTGCATTTTTTTTGCCCTTGTTCTGTTCGTCTTCTCAATCCTTTGTAAAGCACCGAGTCGTGTTATCCTGAACAAAATGTGCTATGTACTGTGAATAAAGTTTGACTGACCGTGGAAAATGTGCCAGATTAATCTTGCAGATGAAGACACTGAGATGCAATTAACAAAATTACTTTTCTCGTTCTGTTAGTCGTTGGCATATGAAATCAGAACGTCTCTGTGTGTGAGCAGGTTAAACAGAAACAAAACCTGTGTGACTGTGTGATTCAGGGTGTAAAGCTGCCACCACTGTGTTGTCCCTGACCTGATCAGCCAGCGATGTGCTGAGCATGCTCATTAGCTCCCTCTCCGCCGTCAGCCTCCACATCTGCTCCCAACTGATTCGCCGCAGTCGCTCCAGGTACAGAAGAATGACGCCTGCAAAGAAGCAAAGGTGCAGCGATACTGTGTGTGGTGGTGCCTTGGTTTCCTGTGAGGTTCTGCATGGATCAGCTGGCCCATAAATTAGCTTTAGTCGGGGTTGGCCCAGAAAAACGGCAGTTACCTGTGTTGAAGCCTCGTCCTAGTGCTGGCCAGGGCTTGTGGTTTTTCCAGAGGTTCCCCAGGTACCAGTCACTCTGGTTCTCCACCAGGCCTATCACCTGTTTGTCTGCAACAAAACCACCATCAAAATATCCGGAAATACGACATCAGCTGATAACACTGAATTAGACGTGTGTTTTGCTTTATGCCGCGTGTTCTCTTGGATGTTGCCTATTTGACAAACACTTGTACTGGGAAGATCTTACCTGTAAACTTTCTAAAAATGCCCCAGAGCTCAGCGATGTCGGTGGCAAAGGTGATATCCGTGTCCAGGACGATGACCTTGGACAGGTCGGAGGGCAAAGCTTTGGTAAGCGTCAGCTTCATCAAGCCATAAATACCTGAGTAGTGCTTGTTAGGGATCCACGACACCTCGGACTGAAACAGCAAGAAGCAACACGTCAGTCTTTCTTTTACCTCCATTCACTGACACACAGACGAACCGTCACACTGCGGCGTGACCGTGATGGATCCAGTGTTAATCAGTGCCGCTCCCCACATTTAGCAAAAGTTCAATGCGTCTTCTCAGAACCTGCAAACTGTCGTTTAATTCGCTGCCTCGATTCAGAGTAACGGGATCTGCACACGTGCATCGGCTTAGAGTGAAGGCGGTTTGTCTCCAGTGCAGCGTGGGTTAATGGAAAGAGAAGCAGGGAGGCGGCAGGTCGCAGCGTCTCACGGCACAAAGGACTCATTGTTGGGCACAAAGAGTGTGAGGGAGGAGAATGTGATGATGTGACCGAGGGAGATGCAGGTCGGAGTCAAACACACATATTCGGGCTCGTCTCTTGCATTTCTGGTGGCTCGGAGCACATTCATCAACTGCATGTTCAAATAAATTATCTGCTGTTTTTTTGCTTAAGTGTCACTTGACTTGGGAGAAAAAGCAGCTCGTTCAGTGAAACTATCGACGCTGCCCGGTGTGGTTTCCTTTGATGGGGGGTGTACAGCTCATAAATCCGAGAGATGAACTCCTCAGTAAAGATATACAGTAATAACCGAGTTTATGAGATGCAGGTTTTATTTTTTAAGTACGAAAAACGGTTCTTTGCTTTATTCAGTCTATAAAACCGAGGCTAAAGTGAAGATGGAGCCTCCAGCGCCTCCCGAACAAACGTCCAGCTTCAACACTGGTGTCTGAAAATGTGCCGCGTGATCAGAAAACACACGCGTCCTCTTACCTTGAGTTCGTCTGCGTCGTAGAAGCTGACTTGCACGGACGGGACCATCCAGGACTGGAACAGAGAACTCAGGATACGATTGGCCACTGTGTCGGTGATGAAATGAAAGTGGAGAGGATTTCTCCTGGGAAACCGACAGAAGAGGCAGAAAAAAAGTTATGCTTCCTTCACACACACACAGACACACACACACACAGACACACACACACACAGAGACAGACACACACACACAGACACACACACACACACAGACACACACACACAGACACACACACACAGAGACACACACACACACTCTGCTCGGACGTGGCAGTTCAGTGTTTTTGGCAGCTTGAGGCTGGTTTGGTCTAAATCCACCAGTGTCCTAATTTGACTGTGCAACAGCTTTACGGTTCCAACACACGTTTTAAAAGAATAAAGACGGGTTTTTATTTGACAACACAAAAGGTTACCGTATTTTAGCCCCTTAAATAACAAGGTCAATAACTTCCTGGAGGGACTGACTGACTCGTAATAATCCTCCTAATAATAACCATAACACGCTTTTTCATACTATGAATATGCTGCTAACATCTCGTACCAATAAAGAGACCAGGAAGTAACAGACAAGGAGTTTGGCCACAGTTAAACTAAGAAAAATCTCATCGATTTACCGTCGTCCAGCTTAAAAACAACCACTTAGAGTCCATTTGCAATTTAATAAAAAAATAAACCTTCAATACGCCACAAATCCTCATCCGATTCACTGTCAAGGCAACAACACATGCAGTAGACTTAAGTCAAACACAGGAAACTAATATCACAATTGATGTTTAAATCTTTAAAAGCCTCTATGAGGAACCACAAAGGCTCCGAGCTGATTGAGGTCAGCAGAAATCCGAAAAACAGCCCGAACATTGAAAGGACCGTCACATATAAATCGACTGGGTTTTTACAAAAACATCAGCAACGCGGCAGCTTTATGGTTTCATTTAAATGGAAACTCTTGTGAGATCGCAGAGGAACGTCGGGATGGAGTTCAGGGTTTATTTTTCAGCCGGGCTTTCATTCGCCGAGTCCGTCTGTCGTTTTTTCCTTCCCAGGCTGCTGCTGCTGCTATTCAAGGATTTTCAAGGTACAAATACTTAGAGGAGGTCAACTTCCTCTTCAAAGAATTCAAATAAGCGGCGTGGAAATAAAATTGAGGAACAGACAGTTAAAAAAAGCAGAGTGAAAACTGAGCGTGGACACACTCACCTGTGAAAGAGGACGGACTTGACCAGCGTGACCACGTCTCTGCTGGCGTTGTGACCGGCACAAACACACGCGACGTGGATCAGCTGCAGGGACAGAGTTAGAAAGTTTAACAGCTCGGCGTCACTCCAGTTCAGCGGTCAACAACTTTCATCACACGTTCACAGTTTCCTTCTCTCTGCATCTGACGTCCGTCTGATTTTAGCACTTGGAAAAGACCGTGACGTGACCACGACCATTAGCCTCAACACCTCGATTCTTGCACAATGTCAAAAAATCTCACGCCAAGAAGTCGCAAAAAATTTTGAATAAATCGGTTTCTGAGCAGTGTCTCACTTTGGACCTGGGACGTTCGCTCCTGTCTCTGATGTGAACTTTTATATTTAGCCTCTTGAATGTGTCTCATTTCATGTCTTGAGCAGCACAGGTCTTTGAAAAAGGCAAAGGCTGGAAAATCACATTAAAGGAGCAGGAGCCGGCGTCTTCGCCGCTGTGAAGGTGCGAAGTGATGAAATAAAACTAACGTGCCAGATATCGATTTGCTTTTTATTTGACTTGAAAGTGTCTTTGTTCTTTGCAGAAATCTAAAAAACATTTGCTGATTCTGCTCTTTGTCTGGTTTCCTGTCCTCACCTCACACTTCTGGACGCTGGGCGATCGGGGACACTCTGTGTGGTTGTTCTTCTCCTCTGCTGTGTTGTCTCCGTCCTCTGGTCCCGTGTCCGCAGAGGCTCCCCACTGCTGGTTGCCATAGTTACCATCCGGCAGCTGGGCAGCGGTGCCCTGCGATTGGCTGAGCTGCAGCCGGATCTGCCGGTTTTCTTCCTCTACCTCTCGAACCCGCGATTCGAGGACGGCTCGCTCCAGGACCTGGGCCGCCGGGGTGTCGGCCAGACAGGGAGCCAGGAGCAGGGAGCGTCCGTCTGAGGCGGAGACAGAAGAACCGTCACAACAGTCTGCGGCTTTTTTACAAGTCACACAGGTGCCCAACCCCAGTTCACAGATTATACCCGAACCCCTCAGGTCCCCTAAAAGCAGCCCCGGACGGACAGACAGACAGACCCCAACATTGTTATTCCCAGTAGGAATTATTGTATCAGCTTTGACCATCCACCTGCATGACGACAACATGCTAATTTGTCCAATAATAATGACAAAACCCAAACAATCCTACGCAGGATGTTACTCTGCGAATAAATGGCGTGATGATAAATGCGGCTGCAAACCACAGTCGAGCATCATCTCGCCACATCGCGGCGTGATCGTGTTTTTCCTCTTTACGGTACAAACACGCTGAGGATCTGTGAGCGACTCGTTCTCCTGAGTCTCCCACTTGAAAATTGGCTCATCGCACTTCTTCTTCTCCTCTTTCTCCACCTTCCTCCCCTGCTCCTTTCCTGACAGACTAAGGTGTGAACCGCCTCAGAGCAGCTTGTGTGTGTGTGTGTGTGTGTGTGTGTGTGTGGTTTGTCTCTCTCAGCCATAAATAAATGCATTTGCTTTAAACAAATAATTTACTTCTTGAGGTCGGATTTAAAACACATATTGGCATCAAACCTGTGATTCCTAACAGAGTCTAACGGTCCCTGTACGAGCCGACCTGCCTCAGACTGACGCTCAGCAACATTCAGCAACTCTCTGACATCACCGGACACTGAGGAAGAGACAATAAAAACGTAGATCACCGCGTTCACTTTCTGCTGCGACCCGTTTATAACCGTGACAATCCCAGACACACGGCGTCACTATTAGTGAAGGGACTTTTATTCGAATGTTGCTGCCCGTGTAACTGAGACGCAGGCACCAGAACGAGCGGCTGAAAGGAAAGTAACGAATAAAAACTCTGAAAATTGTTTTGTTACAGCTAATCGTCGTTTCTAAAGAGACTAACGAGTCTCGGGGGAACAAATAATCTTTCTTTGTGGGGTTTCGAATCAGTGACACCCGATTACACTGCTGGTGACTTTTTCACATTTGAGATTTCAGGCGTCTGTAAAACCAGCCACATTATTTTCATTTTTCCAGCACATAATTTCAGGTAGTTGCAGTTTTCTTTTAAATCAACCCACATATTTGACTCAGTGGCCATTAATAAGAGAAACAGAAGACAGAGTCCTCTTCAGTTCTTTCATGACAAGGACTTTGGGAAAGTCTGTCGACCTCAAGCAGCTGGTGATTTCACAATTGGGCAACTCTGATCCTTCAAGGACTTATGATAAAGCGTGAGTCCATCAGGACTTTTGAACTGGGTCAATGAGTGAGAAAGATGAAGCTTTTCTTTAAATAATAACATCCGCAATTCATCAAACAAAGTGGAAACAAAAACACCAGTCTCCAAATTCCAGCATATGAAACTGATCCCATCAGTGGTGGTAGCAATATCTGAATGTGGCAAAACACACGTTTGTCTCGTTTGTTTCCCTTTATCTGATCACGTTTTATGCACGAAGACACAAACTTTATGCACGTGTGGCGTTGATGCCGTATCCCAGCAGCGTTGAAGTGGACAGGATTATCTGAGGGCGACAAATCCACGGAGGAACCAAAGGCAGAACAAAAGTACAGCTCTGTTTTGCTGTGATGCTCGAGGCTCTTGTGAAACCTGCTGAGTTAATTTCCTGTGATGGTTCTTCTCACAGTCACAGCCATCAGACACAGAGCAGTTATTTGTTTGATTGTTCCATCCTCGGTTTAACCACAGACGCTCCGTTTAGCAGCAGCACGAAGGAAACGACAAAAAGCTGAAATTTAAACGTTTTTAAATTTGCCTCCCCCCTTTTTCAGACGGGCTCCATCCTTCGCTTCTGCTCGTCTCCGCGTTCCTCTCTTCCTCCTCACTGGCTTATTTTCCCTCAGCTTCTCTCTCTCTGTCTCTTTATTTGTCTCTGACCCACGTTCGCAGCGAGGCATGCTGGGAATGTTCCCGAATCTGTCAGAGGCGGAGTGCAAGAAAACGACGAGCTCAGATCGAAAGAAGCTTTTAAATGTCTGTTTGCAACATTATTTGTGTTAAAGGGCGACTTCACCTTCTGCGGCTTTAGTTTGGGGTGTAAACGTCCCTCTGACTTCCCCAAATTTAAACGTTTCTCTGCTCCAGCTGACATCACTTGGAGGTGTTTTTTTATCACTTGAAGTCCAGATGATGTCACCTGGAGGCGTTTTTCAGCTAGAAGTAGAAAGATATTTGTGTGTGGGGATTTTTTTACATGTACTAGTCAAAAGCAGCAAGTTGAAAATGAATCCGTGGAGGTGTGAAGTGTTCTGTGCAGTGCCGTGATGCACAGAATTGGCTGCTGAACTGTGTCTTTGTATTGTCGTTTCTACCACGATACAAAGCAGCAGGTCCTTAAAACGTGCGACGCCTGAGATCTTCGACTCTGCTCATCACCGCCGCTGCAGAGAGTCGGAAATGTCGCTCGTTTCTGCTGCCGCTCAGAGCTGTTGGGTTTTGGGTCTGTGCACTTCTGGCACCTCTGCACACGCTGCATCACTTCCTGCTGTGGAGTTGCAGCTTCTGCGGGTAATGTTTTGGCCGTTCGGCGTAGAATCAGTGAGTGTACATCCCTACTGTCTGAAAGGCTGCCGTCCAAGAAAGAAGCCTTCCTCCAAAATCAGCGCTGTAAATCTCTGACCACACGGGGAAAGAAAAGCCTGCGGGGGGAAGGTTTTACGGCCCGATGAGAAAAACATGTGACCAGAGAAGTGAAGCAGTAACGGTGAGACAAGAACAGTCACGGAAACATCTTGTCCTTCCAGCGAACCAGGTGACGGAGCAACGAAGGAGGAGGAGCTGGAGGAGCATCACACTCTTCAGAACAACACAGGGTCGATACCCGGACACCTCAACACACATCAGAGCAGGTTACGGAACAGAAAAAACACAGGCAAAAGGCAAAAGTTGTAATTGAGCTTCACTAATTACGCCAAGAATGACGGTCAAACATCCAGCCAGACGTGTCTGACAAAGGAACGAAAAAAAGAAAATCTACAATCATCCTGCACCAGCAAGGAAAAAACTGTACAAATCATAATAATAATAATAGGTTAAAGCTCAGCGTTGCCATGACAATCTCCATAATGACTGTACGCAAACTTCTGCTTGCAGCTGAAAGTCGCTGCTGTTAATGTCAAAGAGCTCAGTGTCTGTCTGTCTGTCTGTCTGTCTGTCTGTCTGTCTGTCATCTCTGCAGCATCTGGTCAGCGGCTGCAAGCCTGTTTTTCTCTATTTGTTCCTGAATGCGTTTAATGGTCTGATCACTACTTATACACCCACTCAGAATTCAGCACGAGTTCAAGCTGGTGTGTGTGTGACTGTCTGACTTCGTGTGTGTGTGTGTGTGTGTGTGTGTGTGTGTGTGTGCGCGCGCATTATAAAAGCTGTTCCAGGAAAAACGTAGCAACACTGTGGCAAAGAAAATTCTTCGAGTCGACCCCGGCTGTTGTGAGCCAAACAAAAGCGCTGAATGCTGCTCGCACACACGGGCCTTGGTGTCTCTCTCTGGGATGTCGGATGTAAATTCAAACCAAACAGAAAATCGGCTGCACTTAATTGCAGGATTAGGGTGAAATCGAGCTGAGTTGCACAAAAACTCGTCTGATAATTGATGTTTTCTGTTCTTGCTGGTTGGACTCGGTGTCTCTGTTTGAACCAAACCACAGCTCCGATATTTTCTTATAAATCAGATTCTGACTTTTCAAACCCATGAACAGTACATGGGGACGACCCCCCCTTCCCCCTTTAAAACACACAGGGCTGAGTTCCGAGGGCGGGCGTCTGTTTCTACTCACTCTCCAGGTTTCCAGCCAGCAGGTAGAGCCAGGTGAGCAGGACGACGGCCGTGAGAGACACCACCAGCAGCTTTAAGCGTCCTCGGCAGAGCAGGTTCATGATGGGACGGTGGCGCTGAGGGCTGCGAGGGTCGGGGGTCGGGGAGAGGAGGAGGGATGGGGGCTCAAGTAGGGCTTAGTCCGTCCTGGGGTCCTTGCAGCATCCTTTCATCTGAGCAGGACAGAGAAGAACAGACCATTAGATCATACGCTGGAACTAAAGAAACGCTTGGCTGACTAGTGGTTGTGAAGCACTCGGAAAGGAAAGAGCCCCTCCCCTCAAAACAATCCTTGGAAACAGAAAAAAGGTGCTGCCCAAAAGGGTCCAGGGTCCCATTGCTACAGCACAAGTCACAAAGTTAGTTTCCAGTCCTGGATTTCCCATAATCTGGACCAAACAGACCAAACAGGCTTCGCTCGACAACCTTCCTTGCAACAACTATAAACATCTGATTTGAATTTCGGCTCCCAACACGGTCAAACAACATGTCGTACCAAGTCGCTCTGCTTGGATACACCCCGGTCCGAACTGCGTAGAAAAGGCGAAGCAAGTTTACATTGATGCGGCTCAGCTGTAGTCGTAATTTGTTGCCTCTGCAAACAGGCACAGTAGCCAACGCTGTGACAAGAGTAAGAGGTAAATGTTCGAACCCTGAGTTTTAATCCTAATCACCTAATGAGCCTAATGCTGCAGCCACCGCGGGCGTGTAGCTGCAGCTTTTTATTTTTATCAAAGACCTTCTGACCCCTGGTGGCCAAAAACTGATGATTGCAGCTTTAATCTCCACACAAGGGCAAAATAGCAAAAGAACTTTTTTAGTCTCACTAAAACCTGCAAACATGAATAAAACAAAGAAAGACATTTCTAATCCAAATGAATACACGTTGAGAACATGTCATCAGCCTCTTCCTCTTTGTTCACTTGATGCCAGTTTTGAAATAAGAACGATGCAGTTCAGTATGTAAATTGTGAGACAGAACATGAAGCGTCTCCTTGTTTCAAGTGGAACCCGAATTACTGCACATTATATATTTGAGTTTGCTATACTGACACGTCTGATACTTTATTATATGCACAGCTGATGCTCTACATATATATATATTTCTTTTAAGTCTATTACATCAAGTTGCCCAGTTGAATTTGATTTATTTTTTATCTTTACCTGTTACTGTGCTTTATGATTTTATTTATATATCGGGCCTACAGTCGACCTGTAGTTCCTGCCTGCGATGGGTTCTCGGGGGGAACCGCGGGAGACGAGGCGTGTGAAAGTTACGTTTGTCTTTCCGTGCTGGTCTTTATTAAAAGAAGATAGCCAAAGACAAATTGTAGCCCACTCATCACCCACAGCCCAGAGAGCTGCAGAGTACCACCACACGGAAAATCAGGGTCACACGGGTACGAAACACTGAGCGGTGGCGGCAAGGAACCAAATCGTGAACTTTTGGGTTTCTAACATGTAAACGCAGCATTTTAAGCTCAGTTTCACTTTGCAGATGAGATCAAATGATCCCGAACTGTGTCTGAGCCTAATGAGGCCAAACTGAAGTCAAACAAGGAATCAATACGTGTCGCGTTTGTGTCACGTAAACATGGAAAAGCTGAAAGGAGAAATCCCTGAGCGAGCTGCGACTAGGCCGCCCTCCTGTCAGTCTCCTTCGGCGCGCTGAGCCTGGTTAGAGTCTCTTTGTTTCACACTGTGATTCATTAATCCCACTTTAATTAGACAGAAGCCCGAAGGAAGCAAGACCACAGCCAACGGGAAAGAGCCGAGCAGGAAAAAGGAAACTTAAAGCCCAATGAACAATCTTCACTTTGCTTCTGTTGATTTCTTGGACACATTCAGAGCTGGCAGGATAAAAGCAGCGGAGAAGCAACAAAACGCTGACAAATGAGGGATTCAGCAAATGCAGGAACAGCATCAAAAATCATCTCCTGCTGACATTTTCCCTTCATAAAATATGTACCACATTTTGTACCAGTAGTTTTTAGCAGAGTAACAAGATGTGAAGTTTTTATGACCTAATAGCATTTCATAAACATTAAATTCACATATTGAAGTGTTTAATTTTTCATGAACGTTCATTTAAAAGAACTCGATAACTAACATGTTTGAGAATTGTGCAAATTTGTTTTGTTACTTCACATCCAAAGGTCAAACCTCTTATTATGACCAGTTTAAAAAAATAATAATTTTGAATTATTATTCTTAATTCTTATTGCCTGCACTGTCCCAACAATGGCCTAAAACGTTTTGTTGTTTGACTTTGCTGTTTCACTGAAGTCAGAATAATTATTAATGCATAATGTCAACTTTACTCGTCATACTTTTCTTGTAGATACTTTTCTCCTGATTGCACGTTCAGCCGGCCTGATGTCCTCCAACTAAAAAGTCAACTGAAATCATTCCACTCCTTCAGAAAGTCCACATAAACCAAAGAGCGGTGAGTCAGGAGCTTGACTTCCAGTCTCACCGTCCGTTAGAGAAGCACCTCAGCGATGCTCATGAAACGACTTCCTAACGTGTCGTCAGCTGCAGGATAAGTGTGAGTGGAGCTTTTAATAACGATCTGCAGCCCAGTGTTTACACCGAGGACGCCTTCCTGCCCCATATGTCTCTGTCAGGACTTTCTGCCGTCGAGGCTCTTTTCTCTCCTCGGCAGCTGAATCAGCACAGCGACGTCTGACATGCAGGTTTCCCCCGCAGCACCTGAAGGTGACCTCCCACAGCCCTTCAAGAATCAGCCCCGAACACCAGCAACAGCGGAGATCCGAACACAGGGATGTCAGCCGTCAGGAGTAGGGGTTTTGTGGCATTAAAAAGATTGTTAAGGATGTGGGGCTACAGAGAACTTGACCTTTGACTTTGACAAAAAACAAAAACAAGGATGATGAAAAAAGAACGTAACCATTTGCACCAACCATTTCTTTAAGTCCTGAATTGTCCCAAGAATGGGATGGACGGTAAAGACAGATGTGAAGCTACAGTAACTGTGATATTTGACCCTGCAAATCTAATCTGTTCATCCTTAATTCAAATTGGACGTGTCTGTGAACCTTCCTCAAGCAGAAATGTCCTCAATCTGTTCTTGACATATCACATTTATAGGAATGGGACAGATGGACAGATGGATAAACAGACAGACGAAAAGACAACCTGAGAACGTAACACCTCCCAGTTACGTCTATCGGTGGCACAGAGGCCAGAAAAGAGACAAAATAGCTTCTTTCTGAGACATTACGTTGCAGTTTGAGTTTTCTCCAGCAGTAATAAATGTCCTTAGCCAATCGAATGCCTGTTATCAGTTGTTAACAGACGTGTAATTATGCCGCAGAAGAAGCAAACTGCACCTATCAGGAGGATACAGCGCGCACGTTATGGATATGTGTTCTAATGACGTGACCTTTGGCTGCCATTTATTATAAAGACAAAGTTCAGATGTGGACTGTTTATAATAAACACAGGAAACAGGAGAGATTGGTTTGTTCCAAACTCGTAATGTTTTTTTTTACAGTTTTTCACCTTGATTCCTTCTCCTAAACCTGCATAAAGTCCCTTCTCAAACTAAGGGGCTGGGAACATTGTGTGATACCTAGTTGTTTTCCCGTTATTTTCACCACAGGAATGAGGGTCAACAGTTGGTTCTGGGCCATGGTTCTACCACCTAAAAAGTCCCTAGTCTGGGGTAGTAGAGGGAAGGGCAAGGCCTGCAGAAAGTCGCAGATTGGTCAGCATATCATACTTGGGCTGAGTAAGAGGGTTGTTTGTTTTAGCGAGAATAGCTGCAGCGGTTATTGGAATATAGACTACAGCGTCAGAGTCAAGGCTGGAGAGAGGGACAGTGTGACAAACACGTCGTTTAATCGTCCTGGGGCTTTGGCCCTGCTGCAGAAATCCAAGTTTCAATGGACTGACGCAGGGGAGGTTCTGGGA
This sequence comes from Channa striata, assembly GCA_033026295.1. NCBI lineage: Eukaryota > Metazoa > Chordata > Actinopteri > Anabantiformes > Channidae > Channa > Channa striata. The sequence goes on from CM065171.1 coordinate 28,728,323, forward strand.
CCCGTGGTCTGGGTCGCATGCAAACTACAAACCTAAAGCTTTCATGAAATTTTGTTGCTTTAATCTACTTGTAGTATGAAACTCAAAATCAACTCAATCTCCACCCAGCCCTTGTCCTCCTCCTACTAGCGCAGCTGCAGCTCTGCTACGCTCTGACATCCAAACACCACTGGTCCGACACATCCGTTTGCTTTTATCACTACAGACAGTGATTATGTTCAATAACAAATTAGGATTATTAGGATTCTCATCAACACTAAACACAGAATATTAATATTAAGCTTATTACAGTTGAACAAAACCAACAACATTCATTTGTCTAATTCTATCAAACTTTTAGTTGGTTTTGTTGGTCATCGCAATCTGGCCCCCAGGCCTGGATGTCAGAGGTTCTAGAAGAGTTGGGATGACTTGGAGCCACCCTGGAATCATTTTATCTGTCTAAGAGCTGGTTCTAGGTGCGGAAACATGAGAAATTGGAACAAACTGTAGGACCAGCTCCGACCCAGCCCTCAGATCAATTGGGTCGAAAAGAGATCCGTTATGAGCCTTAAGGCTTTGGTGTACTTTTGAGCGCACCTCGTGTGCACCGCTTAATACAAACTGTCATTTCACCCATAACTAGGGATCTAGAAGAAGAATTCCTCCCTGAATGAACAATGAATGGCATGACTTAAAACAGCCACTAGTAAAATACACATAACAAATATGACTTTGCAATCTTGTGTCATAATATGCGCACAGAAACCTACAATATTTAAAATGTATGTACTATAATACTTCATAGTAGCAGTCAAAATGTTTATTAGCATCCTCAACTATCTACTGTGAATACAGATTAAACGCTGAGCTGAAATCCAACTCCAACTCTTTGCCAGACGCCTAAACTTTCCAAGTACATCGAGATGATTTATGAGTTAATTAGTGAGGTTGATGTATGCGCTGCCCATCATTAAGAACAATAAAAGACGCTGAGAAGGGGGGAAAGAGAGGAGAGGTGGAGAGCGAACAGTGGGAGGATGGAAGGAAGCAAGAGAAGGCCAAAGGAAAGGACACGCACACGTTTGTGTGGGAGAGAAAGGGAAAATAAGGCAGGTATAAATGAGGAGAGGAGATATGAACAAGAGAAAAAACGGAGGAAATAAATATTGTCCAGGCTGAATCGTGGGATGTGCAGGTGCATTGGCCTTTCAGCCTCTAACATTCATAACCCCAGCGAGGATATAAAAGTGAGGGACAGTGCCACTAAAGAGGAGCTTAATAGGCGGCTTTTGTTGATTCTGCAGGAGCTGCACAAAGCGCTTACACTTCTGAGATCTAATTGTAGCCGTAAAAACAAAAGGCTCGTCCGGCGAAGTGAGGAGGAAGCGTCGGAGGACTGCGGCGGTTTGCAGCCTCCTCGGTCGTGTAATCGGAGCTGAGAACAGCACTTCGGGGACGACAGAGGCTGCGTGGGTGGCACCAGGGTGGAGGCACAACAAATAACTTGGTGTAATGGCTGTAAATTAAAGGATAATACACCAACCTCAGGGAGTCCTACTCTGCCACTTTCCACACTTTCGTCTAAAGGAGCCGTCTTGTGGATTATTCTCACACGCCAAAGTCATCTTTTCGAATTTACTCGACAAGTCGCATTCATGCACACGGTGGTTTAATGCTCCACTCATCTGAAACAACATTCATCAAAATAAAAAACTTCTGTCCTTTCTGTCGGGTGGCTGTGATCACCTGACACACTGGGAGCAACGGAGGGATCAATGTGCCCGAGGACATCGGAGCACGTTGCCAGGAGTTGAACTTGGACGACTGATCCACCTACTCAGCTACAGCTGCACCTATTGTCATTATATATGAAGCGGCTGCCAGTACAAGCCAGTAGTGGTTTACATCAGCTCAACCTTTACCAGCCGCAAATTCAAATGAGTTACGTTGACTTAAAAAAGGAAGTAAAGTCACAGGCTTCAAAGATTTAACAGATACTTTTTGGTGTAGTGCAGTTACAACCCAACTTTAATAACTAAAGATAAACTGATAATTCACATAGTTATAACTACACAACGTTCATTTCTTCGTGTCATTTCCAAAAAAATTTTGCCTATTTTCTAAATAACTTAAGTTAAATAATTTAGACGCATCTGCAGTATTAGCACAAGTTCTTCACCTTCGGATGTCACTTGGACCCAGGCCGCACAGAAAGAATGAATAACTTACATTATTTCCGTTTTATTTATTATCTGTGTTTTATTTTGGAAAATGACCGGGTTCTCTCGATATCAAGATGCTCGCCTCAGTCACATGCGTTACCTTCCGTCAGCCTCTGGTCCTTGACCGTGGTGCAGGTCCGCTGAATGCGCTAGATTGCCAAGCAGGAATTTACGAGGACGCTGCTAATAAATTTTCATACACAGTGGATTCAGTTTTTATGTCGGTTGGATCATTTTATTTTGTTGTATTTATCCGCCACACCATGAAAATATTGTCTGACATTAAACCGATCCGTGGCGCAAAAAAAGCTTGGGAACCACTGACTCAGAGTATTACCTCCTCTAGTCACACATGGGCTCGGCTGGAGATAATCCAGACTTTGCACTAGGCAGCTGGCTGGAGAAGATCCAGCTAATGTTTGGGGCGTTTGCATTCACACCTGCACTCCACCCGGGTAAAGTCTAGATTATGTCTGGATTCCGGTGCCTGTCTGAAAGGGGTTCATGAAAGGTCAGAGGATCACCAGGCTCAGTACAAACAAAAGGTCAGAGTTGAGCTCCCCCAAACTGCTAAACTGCGATTTTAATTTCTGCATATGTACAAACAAACCCAGCTGCTTCTCCCTGTTTATTGAGTCACTACACAAGGTTCAGTGTTCAGCTACACTGAAGGAAACCATGGCAACAACAGTGATTCTCCATGCTGCACTAACAGGGCAAACAAAATAACTAAAATGCACCAAAACACTCGGTGTATTGATAAAAAGCAAAATGACACAAAGGACAACAGAGACTGACTTATAAATAGATCATGACGTAAATAAAACACATGACGTTAAGCTTTATGGAGGCTCGCACAGCGCCGCGCTTCACTGACAGACGAGCAGCTGCACAATCAAAGCTCCACAGATGATCCACAATGCTGCAGCACGTCCCATGTCCCACCACCGGGTTCATCAGCTCTGATCAGCACAGTAAATCCATCAGGGATCTGTCTACTGACACGGGTTCGATGGGTCAAACAGGTTTTGTGATTTCAGAGAATTCGATGTTGAAAATTGCCCTGAAAACAGACAAAGACTTTGTGCGTCTGTTCCTACAGGTTTCAGTGAAACACACAAAGTCCTGCTGTTGGTGCCTGTTCATGACATGAACCAAATGCTTCGAATATTCCATCACTGCCTTTTACTGCCGAGTTTGTTGGTCTGAAACCTGGAGTCTTTATGTTAGTGACGTACAGTGTGAAAATGTGGATCCTTTTTTTCACACCTCAACTATTCTAAACTTTTAGTTTCAACTAAAATTAGCAAAATTAAGAGTGAAATAAGCTAATTCACCAGTGTTTTTATTAAGCTAAACAAAAATTCAACTTGGATCCAAAAAACGTGTCAAACTAAAACCCTATAACGACCCTGATGGTCCCTCTTCCTACCTGAACCCCCGTCATCCGGACCTACAGTCCCTCTCTTCCACTGTCTGCTGGTCCCTACATGCAAAGCCAAACTGCACACTTGTTGAAGACAGAACTCTTCTGCGACTTCCTCTGTGCTGAAAAGAAACTGGATACTCGGCGTTAATGTTGAGAAAGGCGTGTCGGACTTTGCAGAATGTGCCACCTGACGCATTCTGCCATCGTCCCCAGCATTTCAGTCTCGCCCTTCACCCTCTACCCAGAGCTCAGAGCGTTGGGGAATGTGGCGATGAGCTCTGCCAGACCTTGAATCACAGATGTAAATGGTTCGACCTTCATCTTTCACAACACAGAGGCGCCTACGGAATAATCTGTGTCTTGTGAGAACAAATGCAGATAAATGATCACTAGTTTAAAATGTCGAATTCAAATGAAACTTTTGAAAAGGTGATTTAAAAAAAAAAAAGCTTCACTATCTGGGTCATGAGGTTCTTCGGTCTTAAACGTCTGCATCCACGGGTACCAACATTCTCATCGTTTCCCACGAGAAGCTTGAACACATCCTTCAAGAATTTCACCACGGCCTGAAGGGCCCCGGGGTCACATCCTTCATGCGATACACGGTGTTTGGGGTAAACCCGCACACGTCCAAACAGAAACCAGGGACATCCAGATGTACAAGTAATGGACGAGGACATGACATATTACAGAGATTTGCTGCATCACCAGAGGTTGTGGAAAGATGCACGTTTCCGTCATTTGAGCTTCAAATGGACCAGCTGTTTATAACACCTCATCGTACATGTTCATGATTTGCACTGAACTAAACTTGGGTGGAGCCCCAGCTTCTTAGTTTTAAGTGAAACGTAGAATCCCCCTGTGAGGAACAGATCATTCACCTGATTCCTGGGGTTCTACCTCTTAGTCAGTCCTGTTTAGGCTAAATGGGGTTTTGGGGGGTATGATAATGAAATGAAACTTAGATGTGAATGCAGTCCCTCTGGGCCGTGTCCCTGTTCAAACTGAAGGGCTTTTTAGCACCGAGCTAATCACAGAGGGGACAGTCCTGATTAGGGGAATAATCAGCAGGCGCTTCCTGCATTAGAGGATGAAGATAAGAGTAAGGACGGGCAATCAGCTCCCCTCATTGTCTCTCTGCTGACCGCTCGGCCCCCGCCCCCCTCGAGGGAACTTGCTCCGCCCCCTACACGTCTGCTCGATGTTCGAAACGCACGCATCGTTTCCTGGGAGAGAGACACGACCGTGTGTGAAAACACGTCGCTTTACATCTGTGAAAAACACCAGGGCTGATCCTGTTAGCACAGAAGTCACAGGAAATAACATAAAGTCTGCTGCAAACTGTCTCACACACACACACACACTCACGACAGTGTTTATATACTGTAATCTAATTATCCCTCCCAGCTTCCCATCATTTAAATTAAGCTGTTTTCATGCCCAGCAGGGAGCGTCGCATTCGTTTTCTCCCTCTTTTAATGGTGTTTGTTCCGCGCAGCTCAGCTTCCTTCAGAACCCGCAGCCTTCGACGACAGCAGAGCAAACACAAGCACGTCCACGCGTTCAGGTTCAAGGAGCCTCTTTTCCGTCTCACGCTCTGTGTGCGAGTTAGCCAGACAAAGTTTTGCCGAAAAAGTAGAAACCGATCAGCAGTTCCAGTTGGAGTCTCACAGAACAGGTGCACGGTTTTTCAGCTCTGCAACTAGAGGTCACGAAATGACCCGACATGTGAGGCTGCCGTGGGGCTTCGGCAGCCTGCGTTTACTGAATCAAAGAGGAAATATCTTTCAAAGTTAAAGTCCTTCTGTTGAGAAGGTCCCTTTATTAAAAGGCACTTAACAAAGGGAAAGTGTTCTGACTTAAAACCTTCCGAAAGATGCTTTTTGGTTTCCGGACACACTTGGAAAAATAGATCTTGGATCTGTTGTCCAAAGTGCAACGCCATCGATGACTCTTGGACACTGGTTTCACAAAACCCTGACTCCAATTAACTCCCTGAAAGTGCCGACGTCTCTCCAGAAATACTCGGTCACGCACTTGAGTCAAGGAGTCATTATTGTCTCAGTCTGTTAGATCTCCTCCCCTAGAAATAATTACTGTTTAAAAAAAGTTATTGCTCCATTAATAAGTTTTCAGGGTTTATACATTCTAAAAAGTCATTTGGTGAATGTTTTACCTCCACATAATTAAACGAGTGTGATCAAAAAAAATACACATTTTAATTTAAACATTCACTTTTATGAGTTGTGTTAATAATACGAAGTAACAGTATGTCATTTAGAACAACTTATTTTTGTGTGTCGTTTAAACTCACATTGTTGCATTGATGTAAAATAAAATTTGAGTTACGGTAAGTTGGTCGCCCAGTTTTGTTCTACCTTGAGACTTTAACTCCTGTCCTTAAAGAACAACTTCACCAATTTTCAACTTGTTTTCTGTGGCTTTAGTTTAGGATATAAATGAACATCAGTTCTTTTAAAGTTCCCTCTGAGTTCCCTATATGAAAATATTTCACATCAGCTTCTAGCTGAAAAACTAGAAGCTAAAATGACATCACCCGGAGGAGTTAGGAGCTCAGATGATGTTATCTGGAGGAGTTTTTCAGCTAGAAGCAGAGAAATATGTCATCTGGAGGAGCTCTGGGAAAGCAGGATGACTACGATTACAAAGGCCATAGTGTTAGCAACAAGACAGCATGATCCTCCAAGTGATGTCATGTGGAGGTGTTTTCATCTAGAAGTAGGGGATAATTTAATGTAGGGAAGCCAGAGGGAACTTTCAATTATTAACATAATCTACTCAAACTAGGCCCAAAAGAATAAAGGTCATTATCAGTGAAGATGTGCTTTAACACAAAACGAGACAGAACCGAAATGCTTTTATTGGAACGTGTTTGAGTGGTTATGTCTTTATTGGCATAAAGATAAACTTTATGGAATCTGTCGTCCTACTGCACATATTGCTGCCTGTGTTCAGCCTGTAAACTCGCCGTCTTTGCCTTTTGTCACTGGATAAGAGCTTTAGTGAAATTTGTTAAACTGGAGAGGAATTTGTATTTGTGCCGAAGAAGGAAAAGTGGGTTCGAGGTTTTTCTTCTACAGAAAGAAATCACTGGAGCAAGTGTTGAGCCAACCGTTACTTTTCATAGTGGAGAAACTGACTCCCACCGTCTGTGTCCCGGTAAAGTGGACTGTCCTCAAACAGATCGTTTGTCCGTCCTGCAGTTTCACACACACCTTTTTAAGACATTTTTGTCCTTTTTAAGAAGTTCCTGACTCCATGACGAGATGATGTTCTGAGTGAGTGATGCAACTCGGAGCTTCACGCTGGATCCAAAGTAACACGCCGGTCGTGCTGATATGAGTCACAATAAACTTTGATGACAGGCGAGTGTCATCTACTCGGCTATAGCTCTGCCTCCTGGCGCTCATCAATATCACAAACACGCTGCTGTTTATCAGCGTCGCCCTTCAGGATCTGTAGGTGTCAAAACTCGGCACCGACGGCTCTTCTCCATCCTCGGCCCTGCAGTGTCGCTGTGGATCACGTTTCTTCCTGCCCCAGTTTTTCCATCCTCGCTTGCTGCTTCACGGCCCCCGAGCAGCGTCATTTCAGGGGAAACAGACCTTTGCTTTAGCCTCACAGTATCTCCTGTGCTCTGCATTACAGCCTCTCCGTGGAAGTGAAGCGATGTGTCAGAATGCACTTAAACAGAGAGGATAAAAATTCATGAGCTTGTGTATGAAGTTTGGAAACGATAAAGTCTAAACAGGCCTTTGGCTGCAAAAATGCACTTCAGATTCATAACATCCACAATCTTTGTTCAACCTTAAAGGGCGACCTCACAGATTTTCAACTTACTTCCGAGGTCATAAAATATTCATCTACGTTCCCTATATCACAAAAATCGTCCTGCTTCCACCTGAAAAAGAGTCTCATCGTCATCTGAACAATCAATGATGACAAACTCCTGTTTTTCGGCTAAAGGAGCAGAGACAATTGAATGTAAGAAGGAGAACGAAGCTTCAGGTCCTCATGAAAACTGCCTTTAAGCGAAGTGACGCCGCGAACCCTCCTCAGACCGTCACACTTCTGTTTTTTGTAGTTTGTGAATTAAGCTGCAGCAAATCTGGGGCTCCAGGTTTTATTCCAGCACAGGATGAATAAAAAAGGCACCGGGTTGAAAACCATGAAATTAGGTTCCAGATGATGAACTGTAGTAACTTTGATCCTCTGACCTTTTCTTTCAGCGTCGCATTTTGTCCAGGACTTTATGGCCAAACACCAGCAGCACTGACATTCCCATCAGCCTCAGCGGTGCTTAGTGTTTAACGCTAACTAGCATGCTAGCACACAAGCGCCGCCCGGCCTGTTCAGTCTCATTACCTGGACATTTCTTCCTCTGCGGACACATCCCGTCCGACTGTAAGCTACATTCTCCTGTTCTGATTTTAATTTGATTCCTTTGGGTCACGGAGGCGCTCGACTTAATCTGCTCTATTGTCGGCGCGGCGAGGTCGAGTGTATTTCTTTGTGATTTATCAGAGTAAGCTGAGGTGGGATTAGTGGGTTTGCGACCGGAGGCGACCTTTTCATTTCATTTCCCCGCAGTCCTACCGACGCAGGCAGGAATTCACAATGATACACTGTCCTCTCTCTGAGAGTCTCTTTGTCCGTCTCTCTCCTTTTATTTTACGCTCCATCCACCGCACGGCTTTCAAACGACCTCTGCTGCCATTATTGGGTGGGATTTCTCACATTCGAATCTTGTTGTGACGCCCGGCGTGAACTGCACAGTTTACGCTGCCCGGACTCGGCACAGAGGGCAGCAGGGATCACCTCTGTAAGACGGGGATGTTGAACCATCACTGGCAAATTTGAGAGTTGTGCTCATGATTCAGATTTCTTTCTCCAAGTTGGACAGAGACGATGTGTCACAGCTTCCATGAATAAAAAGGCGGTCACATTTTATTGCTTCTGTTTCCAAACTGTTTTTCTGGCTAGAACAAGGTAAAATGTGCAAAGCGATTTTACTCTGGAAGTTCAGTCTGATTGCACACGCACATTTTAATCCCTTTGGACGATGAAAGATTTGACAGTCGTCCAAACATTATGGACATTATGGAGATCTGGAGGGGGCTTTGGAAGCTCCTCGACGGACGTTAGTAGTTGTAAAACTGTTCTGCGCTTTACGTGTCTCTAGGTGCAGCTGAGTAGTTGCCGTTTCACTCGTTTTCTTAGCGTCATCGAATTCAAGTTGCTGCTTCAAGGTGAACATTCCATACAGCCGGTGTTTGGTTACACTGGCATTTGTGTTACGTCACATCACGTGCTTTACGGTTTTGATCCTGCCACAGGAAGACGAGGTCACTGCTTTATTGACATCATCACCTTTTTTTGTTCTTCTTTTGCATTTCTGTCCTTTCTGATGTGGACACCAGGAACCAGCCACATCTACCAAGTGAACTAAATGAGCCTCTCGTGTATCCTCCACAGATTCTCCTGTTATAGTCATAATTTAGCTTTGAGCTTGAGATCTCTTCCACATATGATGTGAATGAAACCCAAACAAACGGCAGCGTGTCCTTTCACTCCCCTTTAATCACATTGGGGCAGTTACATGTTCAGCCGGAAAAACAATAAGCACGTGCCAGGACTGAGATTCTGTCAGCATTTCCATCAAATTAGGGTTTAAAGATTCAACAGCAGCTCCTGTTTCGCCTGGAACGACGTTTTACATGGATGTGTTGATATTTGTAATTTTTTCACTTCCATTGTATTAAATCTGAGAGACAGAAACCTGAAATCTGCACGTGCTTGTAAAATATCATGAAAACCTGCAGCAGATTGACGCACACAGGCGTGAAGATGATCTTGCAATAACATCTCAAAGGCGAACAGATAAATAAAAGTCATCAGTCACATGAGAGACGAATATAAAAAAAAAAAAAAAGCTTTGATGACTCAACAGACAGAAAGAGACGAGGAGAAGCTGAAGAGAAACAGAGGTGGGTTCAATCTGCACTACAAACGCTCTGCTGGAAGCGCTGAATGGAAGACGACGGAGGACACGTGACAGATAACTCCGCTCGGGGTTCTTTGTGCCGCTTCCTAATCGCAGACCAACGCACAAGCACAAAGAATTCAGCAGCAGCGGCGACCTTTGCTCCATCGTCCTACCTGGACGCCGTCTGTCCGGCCCTCGCTCCGATTTGAACACGTGGATCCACTTTCAGCCGCACAGATTAAACATCTTCCTCCTATTTTTTCGCAGCTCTGCCGCTCCCACGACAAACTCGGCAGCTCTCGTCTCCCTCAGCTAACTTCTGTCCCACTTCTTCAACCTCTGTCGCTGCTTCATGCCCTCCTTTCCTTTTGCTCTGCCGCTCCCCTCCCACTGCTCCTCCTCCTCCTCCTCCTTCTCTTCCCTGTGCACAAACACGCCATAAATCGCCTCCACCTCTGAGGGAGCAGCTCTGATTTCAGCCCCCTCTCTTGCATTTCGAAAAGCTTATACTAAAACAAGTTCAGCTCCATCAGCCAGATGAGAGGAGAAAGGTGGAAAGGGGAGGAAAAGCAGGGAGAAAGGGGCAGTGTCACCTTACGTATTGTCAAGAAGGGAAGAAACGAGCCGTGTGTGTGTGTGTGTGTGTGAGCTGTGGAATGTCGAAGCCTTTGAGAGCAAATAAAGACGCTTTGAATTGGGTCACGCAGGGGGCAGCACATGTTGTTCACTGTAAACTGGATCCACTTGCCGCTGGTCAGACATGTCGTGACTGGGCCACGTTTCCTTACGTCCCGACGTTTCCCAACAGACGGCGATAAATCACAGCTCCTGACCTGAGGCCCAAGGCTGCAGAGCATTTTCCAACGGCTTTTACTTCCGGACTCAGTTCGTGTCAATTTGACACTTTTTCTGTAGGAACAAGCACGAGCAGGTGACGACATACGTGCTATTTTCAACAATGCGAACGCAGACACTCAAACCAGCAATGAACTGCTTTTTTAACTCGTCCACCACAATACTGAGGTATTTGTATATGCGACAGATTCTTCGCTGTATCATATCAAGAACACAACTTAGCTATAAAAAAAAAATGGATTTACCCAACGTTACATTAACAGTTAGTCAGCCAACACCATCAGTGCATTTAAATGCTGGTTTCTCTGAGGAACCTGGTTGCTGAAGTGCCTGCAAACACAGTCAGTGATGCTTTCACGCTAACACGTTCATGTTCAGGCACGTCCGAACAACTGAGGAAACAAACGGCTCATTTCGAGAGTCGGTATTTCTCTAGATGTTTCACAGTAAATTGTCTATGGAAATTAATAACTGCACATCCCTGCTGCAGAGAAGCAGAAACACCATCACGTCCACACCTGAACTTCCTGGCTCCTTCCTCTGTCCATAAACCAACTATCCTGTCGACACCATGTTGGTGTTACTGCTCATACTGTCACTGCTACTTGAGATTCAGGCCTGTGTCTGGCTTAAAGTCGAACCCGTGTGCACTTAAACAAACACACCTGGAGTACGAGCCGTCAGAATCCCGGCATCCTGTGGTTTCATTCAGACCGAAATCCTCCTGGCTCACTCTCTGCTCTCCTGCGCCTGCAGGCAGGACTTGGGTCCCATATTAACTAAAGCTTCACGAGGGAGTGAACGCTCCGTGACGACAGAGTACACAGTGTTGCCGTGGCAGGAACCGCGCGTCCGAGCACGCCGCATGCCTGAGTTAACAAAGCTCTGCTGATGGATGCTTCATTAAAGGCAGGATCAGTGGGGTGGATCAGCAGGGAGGCTGGGAAGCAACTCTGCAGCTCTTATCTCAGGTTCTCCGGAAACGAGTCTCACACACACACACACACACTCTCTATCTGAAACCGTGGCCTCGGGGGAAACTCTACACCTGAGCAATGCCAGGAACGTCTGTAATCACTGGCTGTAATGTAAACTGTGAGCCGAGCTCTGGGCAACTTGTACCTGGATCCTCACTTTGTTTGTTCAGCAGTTTATTTCAAGTTATTTTAGCGACTTGTAGCTTAATAAAAGATCAAAACCAGTATCTCATTGCAACTCTTGTGGCTAATCTGGCCTTTAACGTTTAAGAGCAGAAAGGCGACACTACACATTAGTGTTTGAGAGGAGGACCTACTCTAACGGACGGTGGAACCTGAGCACGTCACACATTTCAGTTGAGTAATATAGTGGATTTTTCTGTGCACTGCAGAAACAAAGGATGCCTCCGTCTCACAATGCTGGGTGTGTTTCCCCAGCCTGAAATATCTTCCTCCTCTGTGCCATAAATCTCTATTGTTGTCCACAAACACGCACTGCAGCACTTTTTTACTCAATCCCACATTCACCCTCCTGCGGCTACAAACACTCACTACAGAACTGGTTTATGGTTCGAATGTGACGCGAGCGTGTCAACAAGAAAGGAAAAAGAAATGACGGCTGAAAAAAGACACTTCAGCAGGTGAATCTCGTCATTGTACTGCCAGAACTCAGTGTCCGTCCCTCGTCTCACATGGTCCAGCTGAAAACGATCCACGAATTCAACCATGATTGCCACTGAGTGTGGAGCAGAGTGGAGCAGAGTGGAGCAGGGAGAGCTACCTTAACCAACTCGACCGTCACCTGTGACAAACGACAGCTTTTCTTGTCCAGTACTTCATCTGCTGCGTGTCCATTTATAGAAGTTTCATTCATTTTAACGTGTTGTAAAGTGATAATGAATGCGTTTAAATGTGTGGACGCATGAAAATCATGCAACAAAGTACTGAATTTTACCATTTTACCAACATCTAACAATGTCTACGACTGTGGTGCCACATGCCGCATTGTTTCAGGCAACAGTTCTCAGACTCGTACACTCACGCCTCAGTTGTGTAATACATCACAATAAAAATTAAGTCTGCATCCATTTTTGTACAGCTTGTATTACCATTATGTAATGCAGTCTACATGCTGACAAACACGCTTTTTCCTGGCAACAAGTGGTGGAGACTTGATGTTCACTGTGATGGATTATGTACAACATTTTGTGTTTTATGCTAATTGATTTTCCAGCTGCAGCCCCATCTCCTGGACATTACATCGATCAAACACAATCAGCTGTAGTTGGGGTGGAGGGTGGGTGTGCAGGGAGCTCAGAGACCAGGACGCTGGACTGACCGGACTGAGTGTCCTATTCAAGACATTAATACATGTGATGTTCAGATCCAGAATTGGGTCGAAAAATATCAACGATACATCAGCCGACCCGTTAATCAACGTATGATGGTCGGAGCGGGCGGAGTCCTGCAGGTACGTAACAAAAACTACACATAAGGTTAATGAAAAATGGTTAATGACGCCTGGTTTCATGCTTGAAGTCACTTTGTTAACGAAACAACAACGCTTCAGCTGACCAGGAAAACACATTTCGCGTGCTGACCGGGCACATTTTAATCATTTGACGTTGACCAACAGTTTGTGACACGACTTTATGCACATGATCATTATTAACACGCTGTCAGCTTTTTTTTTTTTGGCTGATTAGTAGGAAATAAACAATATTTCTAGGAGGCAGAACTGCCGACCATCTGAATATCAGTGTAAATTGGTTGTTGGCTGAAACGGCGGTAGACTAAAAATCTGTCTTTTTCACTTATTTTGCAAAAATAATTAAACTTTATATTTAAGGAGCTGAAAGACAGAAATGGTCATTTAACACAGATGCAACCGTTTGCTGTCGTGCTTTTAACAACTGCAGCTGCCACGACGCTGGGACAGAGCTTCTGTGATCAACAACCAGAAGCTAATCTCTCGTTTCATAATCGTTCTTTTTATTATTTACAAAAGAGGAAATGAAGTGGTGCGACTCCAGTTGTTTCTCCTTTGAGATAAGAATAATTCACAAACTGAGCAGCTCTTCCTGTTATCTAAGCCCCCCCCCCCCCCCAAAAAAAGACAGCTTTTTAAAAAATCACCTGCTGTCTGTTGATGTGAGAGGATCGGGTGACCAGCCTCCAGACGATTAGACGACTTCTCACCGACGCTTTCCTGCTTGTCAGGGGGTCAAAGGTCAGGTTTTACTGCAGGCTGGTAGCTCATAAACAAGATGAGAAGGGGGGAAAAGGTGAAGAAACCGAAGCTGGACTTTCTTCGGTGAACTTGTCGACAGTCTGGTGGACGTTGGAGGGCAGGGGTGAGGAGTCTGGTTTCCCGCCTGCACCTGCTGCACCTCGTACCTCCTCCTTCTGACTTCCTGAGCTCGGATTGAAATTATCCGCTTTTCTCCCGTTTAACAGTTGGGAAGGAAAACTTTTCTTCTATTGTTTTTATTTTATGGCAGAAAGAATTTCCCCATTTAGGGACGAGAGCGGCTCGGCTAGATTAAATTCAGGGAGGATCGGTGTCGAATGCCACTGCAGAAGATCTCTCCCCGTCTCTATCAGTGTAAACATGTGCTGCCCTCTGGCTCCTCGCTGCCCACGCACCCCGACTGTATAAATAATACCACGATTGACTCACAGTTTACAGATTCTCACACACACACACACACACACACACACACACACACACACACACACTGGCTCTTGTGTCTGTTCCTTTGAGCTCCGGCCGCCCACGTGCTGCACATTCATATACGCCACGTCCACTTCAGGACAGCGGAGAGGGTCAGAGGTTCCACGGAGAATCTATTAGACGTCAGCTGTTGTGCATTCACCTGCTGTTTCTGAGCACGAACACACGCTGCTGAAGTCCTGCCGAGCGAGCGTAACTTAACATACCTGCAGGGCTTTACAGGCTCGTCGATCAATACCCGTGACTCAACGATTGCTCGCGCGGCAGCACAGATTTCTGCCTTGAAGGAGAGAGGGGGGAAAAAAAAAAAAACAAAATCTTGCATAAACTTGTTTTTGCAATAACTCTGCAGCCCTCTGGGAAAAAAACTGTACAGCAAGAGAAAAAAATGTTCATCAAAGTTGCTACAATCCATTGGAGACTGTCCACTGACGAGATCCCGGAGATGTGAGATTTCTGCTTTAAATGGAGAGTCGCTGTGTTCCGGTTCCTGCAGTGTTCCTGTCGCACCTCCACGCTGCAGCGTCTGAATGATGCTGATAATAGTGGGATTCGTCCGGTACTTGAATTCTTCAAGGCCATTTCATCGTGAGTCGGCGCAGATGGGAACACGTCCTAATAATTTACTTATTATTAATTATATTTTTTGTTCATTTGATGTCAGTTACAGTTACTCTGTGTGAGGTCGTGTGTAGCCAGGTTCAGCTTTAGCCTTTTAAAACAGCTAGTGCAGGACAAATGTTTGCGGACAGGGAAACGAGATCTGAAGCCAACGTACGCCGCTAATGCCGATTTTGAGGAGTAACGTAAAAGCAGCACCCTGCCGAACACGCTGAAAAAACATGGTTGGATAAATCCACCATTGCTCATTAAATGGCCGTCGATGTGTGAGGCTCCTCTGTGTTTTTTCCAGAAACGTGCAACATGTAGCTTTGAGACCTTAAGGCCACATCCGCTCCACCACGTGCCGGAGCTGCAGATGAAGCTCGGCGGAGGCCGGACGAGCGGCTGCAGGCCTCATCTTTACGCAGACAACCCCGTCTCTGACTTCACGCGTCTAACAAACGGAAAAGTTTGTCATTATTACGTCACTAATTTTGGTTTCTGAGAGCATGAGCCGTCAGGGTTTCCCTACACGTCTGTGGCTGTGCAGAAACATGTGACGCACAAATACATTTGTACAGTGTGTATGTAGGTTAGTCCTTTGACTTGGTTGAAGCTTTTTGAAGTTTACACTGAAATATTTAGAAACTCGACTGTGTTGCTTTCGGCCGCAGTATTTCATTCCTTGGAAACATTGGAGATGTGTTGTTGTGCATCATTTTATACTCAGTCCTCTAAATGATTTATTAATAACTATTATTCAGCAGAGCTTTAGATAAAAGTTCTCTGCATTCCTGCTGTATTTGCTTAGATAACAAGACTGTAGTGGAAAAATCATCACATTAGCCACCGACTATGATGCTCACACTCTGAAAAAGCAGAATATTTGGGTTTGTGATTAGGAAAACACCTTCAATTGTTTGTCAGTAAATATGAATGAGGTTGAGTTTGGCAGCAATTTAAAAAGTAAAAAAGTGAAAATCTGATTAAATCTGATAGAATATATGTGCGCAGACAAAAGAAAATTAAATTCAAATGCACTCTAACAGACTCCAGCGCCTCATTTTCACTACAGCGTGTTGACAAAACGGATCACGTCAGAAACGTGGGTTTGGTTTCCAGATCAGAGCAGATTAACAGGAGGTAAATAAAGAGACAAAGACTTTTCTTTTGTAGCTTTGTGTGTGAAGCTTCTGCACAGCAGCTAGAGACTCATCCAAACAGCAACGCAGTGTCAGAGTGAGTGTGTGTGTGATGCTTTCATGCAAAACAGAATTACACACACACACACACACACACACACACGCACACGCACACGCACACACACACACACACACACACACACACACACACACACACACACACACACACACACACACACACACACACACACACACACACACACACACGCACGCGCGGCTGCTGCCCTGTGAACCCTCTCCGCAGCCTCTTCCCGTCCCTCGTCTTAATAAGCTGCTCTCTGCTGATCTCTCCGCCGTCACGGCCGTCAGTCTTCAGCAATAACAGGACCCGACAGCATCATGACACGCTCTGCATACGATGCTCATGCACACACACACACACACACACACACACACACACACAGCGAGCACCAGCCTCCACCAGCAGCAGGACGGCGTCCAGCACAGCAGGCTGCAGCTGTGTGATGTGAAAGCTAAATGAGTCACAGATACACACAACACCACACTGTCCTCGTGTTGGTGAAGAGTCACAACCAATTCCGACAGAACCACGGCAGAATGTGGGTTTACACCCGGCGGCAACAAGGACGAGGTGCAGTGAGGTCCACAAATAATTGGACAGTGACTTAATTCCACGGCTTCGGACCGTAACTAATGTAAAGTGTGACAATCAGCATGTGCCTCATGTGAATTCCACATCTTTCTAATTACTTTATCACTCACCAACATATAAATTTAAGATATTCTGATACTCCTTCATAATATCTATCATTTTGCCCATTTACAAGATATCTTTATTCTCTTTTTGGATTCCTCAAACCAAGACATCACTACAGAAATCTTAATCCTTTTCGAGGTATAGCTATTGCTAATTTATCACTTGCCATTTTTTATGATTATTGTCAGAACAAAAACATGAAGTACTCATTTTAAATCAGAGGACCAGCCGTCCTTCGTCAGTTTCCTTTAAATCGGATTCTTCCCTGACCAGAATCAAGCAGTTACTCATGGAACCACAGTGACTCAGAAAAGAGTTTTGTGTTATCTGAAGGAAAAACACAAACCATAACTTCTATTTTTGAAGGACAGAACTCTAGAGGTCACAGATGTTTTTCCTGAATTCCTAAATGGTTCAGAATGTCCAGTTAAGGTTTCGTCCCTGGTTGAAATAAGAAAACTAAATGTGACCTTCATCTCTCTTCTGTGCCGCTCTGACTCTGACCTCCTCACAGTTTTCAATTAAAACTCTTTAAATCAGTCTTTTGAGGAATAAATGGGGGTCCGGTCTCCAGCAGGTACAGGACATGCACGGCACTAACGTGCAAGTGTGGCGTCCCGCCGCTGGGCCGAGCTTTTCCGGCGGCCGGAAGACAACTGGAAAGGACGAAGGCAACTTTTTCAAAACTTAATGTAAACTTTGTGTGGAAGAGGAACATCTTCATCCTGTGAAAGTCAGGATTCACTTCAGTGGGTTTAAAGCTCACTGTGCATCTGCCAGCACATTACTGAGGCGCTAAGCTCATCCAAGAGTCGGTACAAGCTCAGATCTAAATATAGAACTTTATAGGTCAGATCCGAGTCCTGAGCCGCAGATCAGGACTGGAGACCAAATCAAACATTTGCAATCAGAACCTTAGAACCCTGAGAAACACTTGACGAGTTGGCACAAAAGTTCATGACATTTGAGACGTTCTGAGGAAAGTCATCATCAGAACTCACACATCAGAACCTGCAGAGAGCTGAAACCGCTGGTGCATCCTTTCATTTACTACACACGTCTTTCGGGTGGAGGCTTCACTTTTCAGGTCGGCAGCGTGTGGTTGGTCGGATGTGAAAACACATTAACTTGTGGATTGGACTCGTCCTGGTGCATCTGTATTCATGGCCACAGTCGGCATTTCAGGGTGCGTGCGCGACGCACTTTGATGCTGCGGGAACTCGTCGAGCCGCTGCTAATGTGGTGAGTCACACGCTGCTATTTCTGTCCCTGACACATTAATGCTCGCTCGCTGGTCTGGGGTCTGCTCAGGACACGGCAGTCAGCCGCATCGATACTGATGCTGCACAGGTAGAACAACACCTGTCCCGGTCACTCGCTCAGCTCGCCCGGACCTGGATTTATCTTTTGTACATTTCTTAATTTTTCTTTGGCACGTGCAAAAACTCACGGAGCTGTCGCCTAATTTTCAGTCAGTTTATTCATTTCTTACACTAGTAGCAGCTGCAGCTTTGAAATGAAGTCATTGGACGTGACGAAGGTTTTTGAAAAATACTCCAGTAATAATGTTCCTGTTGGTCTTTGAACAGTGATTATTTTCACTTTTCAATTTAACCAAACAAAAAATCTTGGCAGTGACACATCAGGAAGACGTGTTAGAAACAGAATCCACGAAGCCGACACTCGAACCACATCTTCTTCATCCACAGCCGCCAGAAAACGACGCCGCGGGTTGTGTTGAGCAGCACATTTCTGAGGGAACAAACACAAACTCTCTACATCTGCTCCCACGTCAGACAGGACTCCAACGTTTTCCGCTGCGTTCCTTCTCTTTTGTCCAATTATGCAGCAGCACCAAGATTTGGAAAAAGCTGTGAAAGTGAATTTCACCTCGGTCCCAGTTTGGCTGAGAGGAAGCTGCTGCGAACTCAAACAGCTTCGAGAGCTGAGATTTTCAGATTGTGTCGACCGCTTGGTTCAAATGTCACAAAACCAGCAGCCGAGAGAGGTATGGAAGGAAGGGAGGGAGGGAGGGAGGGAGGGAGGGAGGGAGGAGGCTGTGGAGGTAAATGATTAAGTATAGTTGTGAGTTCATTTCCCCTGTGAAGCCCCGACTCCATTTCTTCCCTTGCACCAACAGAGATTTATCTCTGTGACAGCGAAGGGATGAGCAGGACTGTGTGTGTGTGTGTGTGTGTGTGTGTGTGTGTGTGTGTGTGTGTGTGTGTGTGTGTGTGTGTGTGTGTGTGTGGACAGTGGCAGCAGATGCAGTAATAAGAGTTTTTCACTGCTTGAATCACATGTCGTCTCTCTCGATCTTCATTCGTCACTTTTGCCTCCTCATCTTCTCTGCTAATTTCTTCATCAGTCACAACAAACGCAGTAAATGGCCTCGTGGGAAGGCTCCATCATTTACCCTCTGAAGGAGAGGCGCCGTGGGAGGGCGGCTGTGTGTGTGTGGGGGGGGGGCTGCAGTAAACTGAGCTGCTCGAGTCTTCGTTTTAAAAATTGGGGAAACATTTCTATCAGCGTGGAACTTATTTTCATATTAATATCAGTCCGAGACGTCTGTGTTGTTGTGATGTCCCTAATCTAAATACTCCACATGCAGCAAACCTGCATTAAACAGTTTCATAATTCACAGACTGACGCTGGACAACTATGATTTCTAAAGCTGCTGCGTGTTTCTGTCATCGATCATGCAAGTGACAACAGCAGGAAACAGGGAAACTTAATTATGAGCACATGGGGAGCAATGTGCAAGCGTTTCGTCTGATGCTCAAACACGATGTGTTCACACACGCCGTCTCTAATTTAGAGTTTTATTTCACCTCTGACCCTGACAGACACTCCCCAGGGCAGAAAACCCTCCGTCGACTGGGAACACAACCTCATTAAACGCGAAGCCTCCCAGCGGCCCGGCCGACCCCGTCAGCACATCACGTGACCTCCAATGTTTGTTACCTGGGGCAGCGTGCAGTGCAGGGGTCAAAGGTCAGGGACTGGGTGGTGGGAGGACGAGGCATTGTGAGTGCCTGTGGATATTTCAAGTGACTGGAAACCTGGGTGGGGGAGAACACGGCGTGTGTGTGTGTGTGTGTGTGTGTGTGTAGCATTTCTGCACACAGCAGAGTCCGGCTTACACTGATTTCACCATCTAAAGCTCAAACACTCACTGTTTTCCGCGCCTAAAGCTTTTAATGCTCTTTCCAATTCTGTTTATTTATATCATTCCGATTCACAACAACAATAATTAAAACCCTGCACACAATAAAACTATGGATAATAAAAGGGACTTCC
The DNA here is from genome assembly GCA_033026295.1 of Channa striata. NCBI lineage: Eukaryota > Metazoa > Chordata > Actinopteri > Anabantiformes > Channidae > Channa > Channa striata. The sequence continues at coordinate 28,748,352 of CM065171.1, forward strand.
TTTAGCTTCTAGTTTTCGCTTTATGGCACCGTTCACAGCCCTTCAGAGTAAAAGCACACAGGACACTGTACATTACCTGCAGCTCACAGTTCGGTCACTGATTTATTACCCGAAACACAGGAAGCTGAGCAGCTGCACTGCGGCTGCCATTCAGCAAGAGGACGTAAAGTCGCCTCCAAATCCACCGCGTCAGCAGAATTTCAAGCATTTAGGACAATGGCAGGTTTCAAACCGTGAAGTAATGTGTCAGACGTGTAGCTGACAGGGAACCGGGCGCATTTAAACAACAGTCTTTCAAATTCAAGTGTTTTATAACGGCTGGGCCGTTTATTGCGCGCAGCAATTTTCTTCCCTGATTTTAGCCTTCGAGGCAGAACTTCCTCCCAATATAAGACAATAGAAAAATCCCCTTAAAGTGGAGCCTGTAACATCCGTGACTGATGAGCATCACTGCTAGTAGTGCACAGAGAACCAAAAATATGAAACACACATAAGAAGAATCTTTTTTAACGCTGGAGAAACTGTCAATACGAGCCGCACAGAAATAGTGACTCCAGCCGTGACACGGCCGGTGTGGGCTGGAGTCTGGTGGGAGTATTAGAACCATAAAAGCAGCAGCCGAGTAAAAATGTTTTAGCATCCACAGTAAACACAGGCAGATGCTGTAAGACGAATTATTGTCATTTGGCACTTGATGAACATTTGAATTAAACTGAACTGACTTGTACGTTACAGCAACGATTGAAATGAAGCCACTTTACCAACTTAAAAAAAAAAAAAATCAGTTTTTCCATTGTCCCAGTTTCAGGGTTTTAATGCCGTCGATTGGTGAGTTACGAATCATTCAGCAAGTCGCCTGCTGCCCACCGGCGCTGTTCTCATCGTTCAGAGGGCTGGAAATAGGTGACGTTTAGCAGCTCAGCTAAATATACCTGCCGCCTTTTTAGGTGGATAGTTGGTTTCAAAGCACAAGACGCAGAGGTTTGTTTCCTGAAGTTATTTCTGGATTTTTACCCAAAGCAAAACCAAACAAGAACGGTTTGATTCTGGCGTGTGGAGCAGATACTGGCCCATAGCCACGGTGCTGCCCGCCGCACTGACGCCATTTCACACAAACTCTGGACAACGTCAACTTTCCATTTCACACGTGTAGCTCACAGCAGCACTAGAAAACCGCCGAGTACATGGAGCAGGAGGCAGGACGTGACGCAGAAGCGTCAAGTGTTTCGTGCAGGAACCGACACATCCACTCCAAACGATGCTCTGCTCACACATGGGCTCATTCATTCTGCAGTCTTTGCACTAGGGAGGTGGAAGGAAGGAAGTCCAGCTACATGCGACAAACAAACTGGCGCCTTTGCACAGCCTGCATTGATTAAGAACATCGGTTGTTCATCACAATGATGAACGAATAAAGTATCGAGCCCGTCCGCGACCACCTGCATTAACGCACGCGCCATAACTTTTAATTTCTCAAAAAAAAAACTCTGCAAAGAAGCGTGTCAACAATGAACCTGGTGATCGTCATATGATTTGTTAAGGTTTTAGCCGCAGCTCAGTTTTTGAGATTTGCCAAACAACTCGTCGTTATGGCACCTGCACTGACAATAAAAAGATCCCATCTTCCTTTTCCTTTCCACTGGGATTAATACACTCAGGGTTGTGCAGGTATCACCACATCGGGTTTATCACGTGGAAAATTCTTGTTAGAAATGTTCAGTTAAACTGCGGTGGAAACACCTCCAGAGGACGCCTACAACCGCACGACACATCCTGCATTAGATCAAGACACAGGCACAGGTAGAACAGCTTCCTCCAGCTAATAAAGCGTTTTCTGTGTTGTGATGGGGAGTTCTTCAGAGGCCATTTATTCCCAAACCCCAAATAATCTGCTGCAGCCGGGGGAGTGAAACAGGATGGATCACACAACGCTGCCTCTCTTATCTCATCAGGGTGAAAACACACTCCAGCTTCCTTCTTCTTCTCCTGCAACTGCAACCAAATCCCCGCGGCTCGGAAACTAAAGCTGTTCATGCATTAACTGCAGCACAGACACGTATGCAGCAGAGTGTGCAGACGGTGTTTCTCAAAAGAAGAACCAGGGTGAATCCATATTCACAGAGCCAGAAGAAAACTGAAGCTGAAGCAGTGACACAGATTAGACGAGGAGGCAGAGTACGTCCTTATCCTTGATGCCTTTTGTCTCGGAAAACTAAACATGACATTAGAAGACATTGAATATCCCGATGGTAGCACAGGTTCAGGGGATCATCAACCGGGCTTGGAAGTTCTGTCCTGCTCTTATTCTGATTAACACTGGTTTTGTGGCACCAGTCTTCGCCTATTCTTGCTGTAGCTCAAGGAAATCAGACAGTTGTAGCACAAAATATGTCAACGATAGAAGCAGCTCGAGATTTCATGTGGATCACGGCGGTACGTCCACATGACGTGCCTGGTTTTCTGTCCTCTACAACCTCGGTTTTCAAACTTGAGACATCCAAAAGTCTGACGTTAGACCAGTGAAGCATCTTTAATGTGGACTTTGCACTGTCTGTACTTTCATACTTTCTATGAATATTCACATGAAGCCAAGTGTTTTACAGCATCAACCTCTCCATCAGCTGCTCTGCAGTATCTTGAAAGACCTGATTCCTCTAAGTCTGTACCCAAAATGCTTCAAGCATGCATTCATATTTTCCACTGCAGCTTTCACACGTCCTGCAGTGAAGAAAAGCACCAGACGTAAACTGCTTGGATGCCAGTGAACAGTTTTCAGGTCAGTTATCAGCTCATCGTCAGAGGATCAACATGGACAACGCGGATTTGCCTTGAACGAGACCCGATGTTGTATAAGGAGCTGAGCACGTGAAAAGATGAAGCTGCTCACGTCTCATGTCACATAAACACTGCAACAAAGCCACCAGCAAACGGGTCACAGCAAGCAGAACGCGAAGGAATAAACAAGTAATACAAGATATTAACTAATATAAAATCATTTGAAGCTCTGTGTATCAGCCATGTGTTTCTCCCATGTTCAAACTGAAACTGACACTGATTTTACATTTCACATACAGTCGTTTTCCTCTGCAACAATAAATCACACACACACACACACACACACAGCAGACGAGCAGGGAGTGTGGAAGAGGAACAGTGTGACATCCACAGCAGCAAAGAAAAAAGCATTTGTGTCTCACCAGATTCTCAGAGCTGGGACGAGCGATGGGAAACCGCCACCGACGACTATTTCAACAGGAACCTTCAGGGCAAAAGTCCAATCTGGAAAAAACAAAAGCAGAGAGGTATAAGATGATGGGAAGGACGAACGGATTTAAAGATTTAATTGCCATCGACTCGCAGCCGTTGTGGCATAAAGTCCAGTTTTTTGGACAAGTACAACAAGGACGACGAGGTCGTGTCGACTCATCCGACAGGTTTACTGAGATAAAATCTGACTGATCACTGTGAGCTCGTTTCCGAAATAAGGGCTCATTCTGGTCGACCTTTGCGGAGGCAACACTGTGGTCTGGCCTTTGTGGGGCAAAGAGGCCGAGAGCAAGAGTGAACTCCACGAAACCAGACTCTTTATTTCATCCTCCCCGGCGATTTCTGTGCCCCGTCCAGATGGCAGCTCGTCTCCGCTGCCGCACAGAACAGGGGGAGGCAACACGACGCCTGTCAAAGATCCCCTAGAATTCTGCCCCGGAGCCCAATCAAAGCCAGCGCCAACAAACCGTCACCACACATGCCGACGGTCTAATCTGCATCCACATCAAGCATAATGGAGGGGGCTGAAGTCCTCCTGAACTGTGGGAGGTCTCAGGCTGGTTTTACTGCAGCTGATAGCAGGGGCGCTGCTGCTGTTCGTGTGCTAACAGCCCTCAGATGGCGTCAGGAGCACAGACAGATCGGCTCGTAGTGTGAAACAGCAGCAGCCATTAAAAGCAGCGCGTGACACGACCTGGGGGTGGGTGTGTGGGGGGGGGGCATCCATCCCAAACAGAGCCCTCCCCCACTGTGACACTGGGAAATATCTTTTTCCTTGACAGTAACCGAAGCAGATTCTGATCCGTTTAAATGAACACGGCCTATTTTATCAAGAGAGGAAAGTTACTATTTTTACTGCTTGTGAGCTTTTAAGATTTAAAAAAGAGTTTTGCACCGTCACAAGCCGAACACATTTTTTCTGCGGACACATCCCTGTAGATCTCTATCAAGTCTGTAGAGACCAGGCTGCTGGATTCGACGTAGAATTAGAGAAACTGGATTTTCCCAGCTGGAGGATGTGGATTTCGGGGCTGGGAACAGGTTTCCAATCGGTGTTTTTTACACCTGAACAAACTGAACATTAAGCACAAAGAAAAGTTTTGCTTCCCTCTCACAAAAGTGAAACCTTTGGTCTGGTGGCACTGTGCTCTCCCTCACCGAGCTTTCCTGATGCTTCAAACCTCACTTGAAAGTCGCTTTGCGTGAAGGCGTCAAATGAGTAAAAGTATACATTAAATTAAATAACCAACAAAGTATCCACGGAAACGTCAACGAGTCGCTCTGAAGGAATGAAAAGAACCTGCAAACCCCATCGAATAATTATTTTAAAAAATCACTTTCACTGACTTTAAACTTGCATGGCGGCAGTTGTATGTTAATGCGTTTTGGGGCGGCGGCGGCCTACAGAGGAAAGAAGCTGCTTCAATCGTTAGACCAGCAGGATCAGTTCGGGGCTGGACAACACGTTTCCCCCTTCGGCAACACCTCTGCGTTGCCCCTGAGCGAAGCCCTTAACTGCCACCTGCTGCAGTGGAGCTGTGAACAGATGAGGCCCCTCAGTGACAAACTGAGAACTTCCCTGATGACGTCATCTGGAGGCGTTTCCCAGCTAGTAACAGATATTTTTAATATAGGGAAAGCAGACTCAAGGTTAATGCCATTCATATACAAATGTACGTCGTTACTGATCAGATCCACAATGATTGAAAAGAAAATCCATCACCTCTTTGTGAAATATTTGTTGGTTAACGTTCACAGACTGACCAGCTCCAAACAAAACAAGGAAAGTCGCACTTTTAATATTCTTTGGTTAGTCAGTCCTTCCAGTAATTTGTTGTGCTCATAATTCATTCAATAAATCCTTGTAAAGTCTGAGCATAATGACTATTAAAAGAGGCCAAAAATCATCTGAGACCAAACTAAAATTATTCAACGTGCCAAGCGGAGCCACGTGGAAAATGGTGATTCAGCCACACACGTCGATGGCTTGCAGCCACTAAGCGTCCGAGCAAAAACATCCTTAAAGGAAAAAAACCCTTCACAGATCACAGAATTATGGTTATGAGGGTCGCATAACACATACTGCGTTTGAAATCAGGGTCGGCTCCCTATGAAATCTGCATTTCACTATGGTTTGATAGTCTAACAGATCTGATGAAAACATCGGCCTCTCATGTCCAATCGCCTGGAGTTGGATTCAGCATCTGGTTGCACATCAGTGAAAAAAATCTGCCAGTTGAATGAAACAATTCAAGCAGTTCAAAAAGGAATAAAGGAATGAAGAGACGAGCGAACCTGTGCTGGATTCTACAGTCTCTTTGTTCTTCGCGGAGAAGACGAGAGTTTCGGACGAATGTTGCTTTGAAGCGTTGGGCTGGGAACTCTCTGTAACGTGTGTTTTATTAAAGGGAACTCCAAACTGCAGCAGCGTGTTGAAGAGCCGTTATGTTGTCACTCATCCCCCCCCGAAGAAAAACAGCTTGTTTCCATTTCATCCGTTGCAGCCCTCCACACCAACACAGGGACGTGCGTCACTACACCACCTCCCACAGATTGTAAAGGCACGTCCGGCGAAGTGTAACACCTACAGGCAGCGAATCGCACACACAGCGTACAGTGGACATCAACTCATTTAGAAAACCAACGAGCACCGAATGTCCATCAGCCCGGGGAAAACCTGTCTTCAGTCAGAAGACACCGACATCTCTCGCCTGGTGTGAAGGTTTCTGCATTAGACCAGCCGTGATGGTCCACGTTAATTTAATCCTTCACCACACAGAGCCTGTGTGAACCCACCAGCGGTGGAAATGGACACGGTCGGATTAACATTATTATCCATTATTCGTCTCTTTGCTGTGTGGAAATGAAACGGTGGTTCTCCACATCTGTCGGCATCAGTGAATCTCGACACTCTTCCTCTCCTCTTTCAGCCGAGTCACGGCAAGAATTCAGGCCCATAATGAACTAATTGTCAGTCGTGGCTCAATTCAGAGGCCTCATCCTTCAGGGAAATGCGTCTACAAAGACATGTCCTGCATAGGCTGAAATGAGGTTCTGATCTATGAATAGATTCTATCTGTATCACCAGCCGTCGCTAATTGGACGTCAGCTGCTAAAACATCACCAATGTCTCATGACTTTACACATTCTCCATTCATTTTTTGGAATCAACCCTTGTATTGCTGCATTGCTCGGGCTCTGTGTCCACACAGGGACAGGTGAGGGCACAGAGGACATGCCCACGTCTGTTGCCAGGCGGTTGTCAGGGGACAGAAAGCTGCTGCATTCGACGGAGCCTTTGACTTTCTCACACTGCTGTGACACAATCATATGCAGCATCGAAACAAGTCATCACAGACACAATAATCAGAAATAGGTTTCTGTTTTTATTGTTCATATTCTGTGGTTCACGACAACAAATGTCCCAGTGCTCCTCCACCTCTTCAGAGGGTCGAGCGTCTTCTCAAACTGTGTCTCAGCTCAGCTAAACACAGACTGTAGGTTCGTCGTCCTGAGTTCAAATGGCGTCTCTGTCTCTGCCCCGGACAAACAAATGGAGGCAGGAAAATGCTGCAGGCGTTCTCTAACATTCTCGGCATGTTTGGCGTGAAAGCGCCCAGAGGCACCGAGGCTTAGGTGTTGGGATGAATTTGGGTTTCGAAGCCCAAGATTCTCGCTACAGTTGAAGCAGCCGAGGACGTTGCTGTTGCTGCTGGGTGCAAAACTGAAAAGGAGGAGCTGAGATAAGACAGATTTCTAGATGAGTTTGGGGAGTCTGGGAGGGATTTTGGCTCTGGTTGGAGGTGGGGGGAAAATGAAGAAGCGATCGCGGGGGGGTTAAGAGATTCCACCACACGTCTTCTCCTGTTTGGTATGACGGAGGAGAAATCAGCAAAGTGATTCTTTGCTTCCTTTGAGGCTAAAACATTCACTTGTTTTTACAGGATCTTTGTTCCGATTTCCACAGGACAGATTCCACCAACAAGGTTCAGGTCAGAAAATGTTCCCGCTGATAAAAAGTCGAGACAAATCGCAGAGAAAATGTGCTGCAGATAACCCCAGTAATCCCTGGTCATTTTTAATCCCGGTTGTATCTGTGTTGGGTTTTCCTTCACACACACACACGGTTAACCTTTGGATTCTCACTCCCTGCGAGTACTTGTGGAGAATAATAAGGATATCACAGCATCACTCTGCGCTTCATTAGCTCCACTCAGCTCCCACACATCCCAGCTACACCAGTGCTACTCCCAGTGCCCACTGACTGAACCTCAGGATCAGCTGCACGTGCTGGTGGTTAACGGTTTAGAACCACGTCATTAGTCTGTCAAATCCTAAAATCTGCTTTGCGCTGCATCGCACAGCGGGCGGTGATCTAAACGTGGATCACTGCACCACGGTGACGACGAGTGATTCCAAACAACCCGAGTTCATCACACTTATTCTGGTGCCCTGCAGCTGGCACCGCTTCCCAGCCAACTTTGGCCCGGTTCCACGCTGTAAAACTAAACCTGGCAGTCTCAACAGATTCGACACACATCTGGTCCTCGGGGCGGCAGAACACAGCACAGGGAACGGAGTGTTTTCACTGCCTCTCCTGGGTAGAACATCACGTTCCTAATGACATTTCCGATGGGTTGGCTCCCAAATCTTACACAGATTCCATCTGACAGGCTGAACAGTCGGAAATCCAACGTGACTCAGCGCTGGCATTTGAGGAAAGGATGACGAACGAACGTAACAAAGGTGTTTAAGACAGAAAGATCGGTCAAATCCCAAAAAGCGCATGTTTGTCCCTTTTTCAGGCTTTAAGAAGCTGGTGAATCTACAGAGACACACATCGATGTTTCAGACCGACTGTGCATGACTCTGCAGATGCTGATCGGTGAAACAGAATCGACCAAGACACGATGACACTACACAACGACTGTTTGCAGCCGACACAACACATGTGATGGCTGGAGCTCGGCTGGCAGAGAAGATGTCCACCATTTGTTTCTGCTGGCTACATTTATGCAGAAACTTTATTTCTAAGGCACATGTGGAACAAATCTGGGCCGGATTTGCACCTTCCTGTAGCCAACATTTCCCAGTTTAAAGGCTTTAAATACTCTGGAAAATCACTTTCTTACTGCAGCGGAGCAACTTTTGCACTTTTAAAACATGTACTTTGGACTTGCAGTAAAGTTCTGTTTTAGACAAGTGCCCTTCAATCTCTGGGTTACGTCTGTCTACTTCTACCACCTCAAAGAAAATGTGTTCCTGCTCGATAGAAATTATTTAAGGGATTCAGTTTCTAGGAGCTGCCTGAGAAGCTCTCTTCACTCGACGGTTCGCTGACGTTGGTCTCACCTCAGCTAAAAAAGTCAACTAAGACAGGGAGGAGACAAACTGAGGCGGCCTGTCACATGTTCCTGTTACAGTCGCATCAGGGTGGAGGTGAAATCTCTCACACACACACACACACACACGAACAACCAGCTCTGCCATTTACACACAGATTAACCTCGTCAATCAGCACTTAGCCCTCCCCCCGTGGCCCAGGAAAACAGGAAGTCAGATAACGTGCCGCACTGAAAGTGCGTGAGCAACTTTAAGAGCAAAACAGAAAACACTGATTAATGCTGAACTGATTAGTGAGTTAATGAGTCGAATGTCTTCCTTTTCGAAGCGCTGACAAACTCGAACGTGCATTTTCGCAAATTGCAAAAACCTAATTCAGCTTTATGGAAAAATAAGTAACAGTGCAACCTGTGATTAAAATAATTACCACGGTAGTAAATCAAATTAAAACAAGACTCTAATCTGGGCTGCAAATTAAAAACAACAGAGCAATCAAGAAAACGGTTCCAGCCTGTTCATGGACATTTTACGAAACTTTGTCAAACACACATTTTTAGAGCTTCTGTGGGTAAAGATCACGAATCTCAACGTTTCCATTTCATATTTCAGAGCCATGTCGTCTGTCTACTGTTACAGTTCATTAAAGGCCTGGAATATTTTTAAAAATTTACTCAAGGAGGAGAAAACACAATCCAGTCTGACCCAACATGCAGATCATGAATGATGTGTCCCATTTGTCTTTGTTAGCTGCCATTCATCCTTTTATTAGTATTTCTACACTTTTTTTGTGGCGGTTACATTCGCTGAAGTTCATCTTTAGGTTGTCGGATCTCTTTTCTGTTCACGTCGGAGGGATCTGGACAGTTTACTGAAACATCGTCATTCATTCCACAGGCTTCATTGTTCCGTTCTGTTGTGCTGTTTGCAGATTTCTCTAAAGTCACTTTTAGTCACAATCACAGATCACTCATCAACCCACAGTCACGGAGCCTGTTGTCATGACGACCGCTCCAGCATTTTACCGTGACTTTAAATGAGGCACTGTTAGCCTCAGTTAGCAGTAAAATCTGCTCCAGCTAAAGGAGCCAGTGTTCTCATAGATTCACAGTATCATGGTAGACCGCTGCCACTGTGCCCAGCGGTTCGTCACGTTGTGACGAACCGCTGGGCACAGTGGCAGCCGACAGCCGAGCCAGCCCGAACCTACCCGACCTTTGACCCGACACGTTTTAAAGAGATCCAACTCTCAGCCGAGCCCTCAGGAGGCCACACCGGCCTCATATCTACTGCTTTGTATTGTGACCCCACTGCACTTTCCTCAACCCGCGCAAACATCCGCTGGAAAAACTCGAATTACATAAAGAGCATTTCCACTTTCACCTGCACACAGCCGGAGCTTGTTTTTCCTCCCGCAGAACAAACTGTTTTCTGCTATTTATTGTCACTCGGAGTGAACAGCAGCCTCAGCAGAGGAGATAATCCATCATGAAGACTGGAGACACTGACGAATGCCGAGCTGAGTGATTTCATATCTGAACTGCATCACATTAAGCTCCTGTTTCCCATCCTGCCACGTCAATACACGAGTGACGAAAACCTAATTTAAAGGTTTAAAAATCCCATCAGTCGCAGGCTGCATTGATCTCTCCACAGAGGGACAGTCGTCCCCTTTTAACTTCCTCTTAAACTCCATGTTTTGCGTCCTGTGAGGCATCGGTGTGGACAGATTCCTGAAATACTGCACATTCGTTTCAGGAATCCGCTTCACGTGTTTGTGACACCAGCATTTAAAACTTGTGGGCATCAGAAAACTTTTTCACCTCATCATCCTGAGCATGTGAGACTCTCTCTAAAAACCGGCGGACAGGAAAACTTAACTCAGAGCATCAGACACAAAGAGATTAAGTCTGTTTGAGGATCAGTTTCAAGGCAGTCAGACGCCACGAAACCGAAACATCACACACACACACACACACACACACTCCATCAGTCCACGCCCAGGGCGCTGAGTTCAGGAGCATTTGGAAAATGGATACTGCATTATTTATGAACAAGATTAACAGCTCATGTTCAGTGCGTTTCCGCTTTTACACCAAAGTCCAAAACATTATCTTGCTTTTTATCTCTGCTCCATCCTGCTTTCCTCTTGCAGCCAGCAGGCCAATCAGGTTAGCGTTAACCAAGCCAAGCAGCGGTTCGTCCAGGCGCCACGCCTCGTCTCGTCTCCTTGGCTTCATTAGCAGAACGTCGCTTTGCCAACAAGGTGACGGCGCCTTCCGTCGGCACAACGAAGATAATGAGCTGCGGCGTCCACGCAGACAAGTCACGAATCACACGCATTTCACTGCTCACACACACACAAAGCAGCAGCAGCAGCAGCAGCATGTGTAGGAGCAAAGGTAGAGAGGTGTTCTCACACAGCTCAGACCCGAGTCACATCCCACACAGAGCGATAAAAATATAAAGAGCAACATACTTGTACATTCAGCTGCTGGTGTGAGAGCGAGGAAAGTTCAGTTTGCTGCTTCATAAAGACCCCGTGTCTTCATGTACAGGAAAGACGCATCAGTCGGAGCCGAAAATGGACTCGAGCAACCAGTGAGTTTTGGGCAACACCGTCACATGGTCACGTTTAGGGGAAAGATCCGACCTGAAACTTGGGGAGTAAAGAAACATGGCTGCTGGATTCCTCAGAGCAGCTGGTCAGTTTTTCATATTAAAACACAACAGAGAGAGAAATGTCATTTTCTGTTATTTGAAACCAAGGTCAAACACTCGACCGAAGGTGAAGACACTGAAGATTTACAGTTTCCAGGACGACCTCAGCCATTAAGATGCTGGACTGGGGCTCCTGGCTTAATACGAGCGTGTAAACACATTTCCCCGATGGCTTCAGTCCTGCTGTGACTTTGTGAGTGAGGAACACCCACCGAGAGCTGCCGCTCCGGTCGACCTCCCTGAAATATTTAAGTCTCTTCCACTCGTTCTCGGTTTCCCATGTCACCGCTTCATCCTGACTCGGCATCCTCTCAGCCTCAGTTCCGGAGTGTCTCTGCTGTTTTTCCACTGTCTCAAACACACCCGCAGCGTCAGACTGGCTTTACACGCACTCACAGGTTACAGAGACTCTGTGTTAATTTCACTAAGATCAACAGAAAAGTTCATTCAATCTTTTAAAAAAGCACAAAGAGTTAATAATCATTAGGATGGGGTTTAAAAGCAGCCTCCACCACAGACAGTCTCCCAATAAAAGACTGTTAAGAATTTTGGTTCTGTTCAATGTGCGTGATGTTCAAGAGCTCAGAAAGCAAAAGTGCCGTCACACTAACGCCGTCCATCACCGCATTCAGAAGTGCAACCTCAAACTGTAGTACATGGTGGCGAAAGCCGTACGTGAGTTCTGTGCAGAGACGCTGATAAGTTCTCTGGGCCTGAGCTCACGTCGTACGGACTGAAGGACACAACTCTACATTTCCTTCTATTATAGTCTTTTTTTTTAGGACTTTGGTCAGAAAAGGTTGAAACAAATTAGCGAGTTGCAGGTTGTAGCTTTTATTGCATTTTAGTTTTCTGTATTTCTTAGATTTTTGGGCAATTGCAAAATATTAATCTGCACAGTAACTACAAATGTCTAATAAAATGTACGTACAAAAATATTTTTACTTCAGTTAAATGTACTAAACTAGAATTGCAGTGTTGCATAAAAAAGAAGTTCACATGTTGTTTAGTATAAAATACTTAAAAACCGTGTTCAAACACAATATCTAACAGTTTCCATCACATTAACAACGGTTTCATGACGACCTGCTCCTCCTCTCTTATGAGATAATAAACTTTGAGTGATATCGGGCATAAACATCATATCAGCTACTTATCCAAACTCCCCCCTCACGTGTCAAAGCAAACAGGCAAGCGAGAAAAAAGGGCTGCGTCTCACACAAAAGCATCGTCTCGAGCTGCTCCATCATCAGCTGTCAGACCGGACGCTCTGGTCAGGAGCTGAGCTGTCAATCAACGGGACAATAAAGACACGCTGGGAGCAAAGTTCAGCTCCAGTAGGATTGAAGAGAGAACTCGAGATAGACACAGACAGGAAGGATGACAAGTCCACTCCCGGGATTCAGGCGACGACTCAAATCGGCCTTGAAGAACCAATCACACCAGGTTTAAGCTTAAAGACTTCAGAGAAAACGGCACGACTGTGTATCTGGTCACTCAGAGAAACCAGCTTTTTGGGTAAAGAAAGGAATCCACTCACCTACTGAGTCCAATCAAGTAGACAGATCAGATTTGACCCTAAAGAAGTCACCTCGGGACAAAGTTAAGGTGGTTGCAAAAAAGTGTGTGACTTTAACCTCGGTTTGTGTCCTGCTTCCTGTCAGCAGCCATGATTTAAACCCGACGGGCATTTGTAACATGGACATCAGGCCTTATTTGTTGGGACGCACCATTTTTATTTGTAAAAGCAGGAAAGCAGCTACAGACGCAAATGTCAGTCCACCACTTTGGCCCATATTACCTCTACGCCGACATTGGCTCGTTGGATCCGCACAAAATCTGACACAGACAATGATGGCTCCCAGAAGAGACCCCCTGAAGTAAGGCAATGAGCAACCTAACGTGGCTAACACGAGAACAGTGAGTCACAGTTATCAAGTTCCAAACAATTAGAAGCTAATAAACTTAAAATCAAGCAGAAATCATTGCTTTTCCCTGATTGGTCAGTGGGCGAGCCTCGCTCAAACATGTGGATCAGTGGATCAGTGGATCAGTGATCCCCACAGACAGAAAGCGTAGATCCCAGAGCCTGACAACGGGATGCACAGCTCATTAAAGCTTTGTGATAACCGAGCTCTAAATCAGGCGTTACTTAACGCACAACCGAAGCCTCCATCTCGTTTCGTCTTCATTTGTCCTCTGGCTGTTTGCAGCCGGGTCATTGTGTCGTGTCGTGGCTTGTTGAACACATCTGTACCTGTACTATTTCTGGTCAAAGCTCTTCACTTTAAGACGACGAAGCACAACACAACAACCAAGAGCATGTGCTCTCTGCACATACACGAGTCCACAAACGCAGAACTTGTTATGAAGTTTAACCGAGGTACTTAAAGACTTACAGTTACAGTTTGCAAATCAGCCGATTTCTGCACAGGAAACCTGCGTCTTACAAACTGTCTGCATCTAAAATTCGTCAGGAGGGCAATTAGAGGGAAATGAGATTATTCAAACATAATCTAGTGAACACGTTCTTTATCAGTAACTTAAATTAGATAAATGGTTGTAAAGGCAGCCAGTGATCCTTCGAATATCCCGTCACTCACAGAATGAGCGTCTCAGCCGGGTCAGACGTAAAAACATTTGACCACTCCGATAAAGACGCGTTTGGGACAGTTTGTGTCTGCACATGGAAGCTGAAAACTACGGCCGAGCGAGAACAACAACAAAACAAGCCCAGCTCCAAGAGGACCGAGGTCTCCGTCTTACCTAAACGACGTGTGCGGATCATCAGCAGAGAAACGTCCTCACGTCTGTCAGAGTTACACCCAGATCGTCACTGATCCGTCCGAGGCCGCAGAGCGTCTCCGTCTCACACTGATGCCCACAGCTGATCTGAATACGAACAGGATGAGGACGGGGACAAAAGAGCTTGCCGACGCCCCCCGGGGCTAAACACCTCACCCCCACCCCCTCAACACCTCGCTTCACTTATCCCACATTCATGTGGCCCCGCAGGAGTCCCCCCTCCATCTGCCCACAGGGCCCTGCCCCCCGCTCAGTCCATCCGAATGCAGAAGGATCATGTTGAGAAGCCACATGTTGGACACAGGCCATTAGAACAAAAGCACTCGTCCCCTTCAGCTACTCTGCTCAGTAACGTGGTGGAAAATACAAAGGTGGGTAAACCGAGGTCACTGCAGCGCACAACAAACACGACCACGAGATCCGCCGTTTACTTCCTGCTGTGAATTACAGACACAGGAATGTGTCCGTTTACCGCCGTCATTAAAAGTAACGGCGGTCGGCGGATCTGATCACTTCTATTGATTTTTGTTTACACGTAGACATAAAAACAGAAATCTTACAATTAATTTATCAAATTGAACAACACGGTGGGTCCAACGGGTCTGGCTCGGGGTCCACGTTGTCTGACCGGCTTAGCGCCCAGTCACTTATCTCCATCCACTCATTCTGGCTTTTAGTGTGATTAAATGCAGGACCTTGTCACCGGGACAACTCTTGTCTTTCACTTAACGAAACTAAATTAGCAAAAGTGCAACCGGAGCTTTTGAATTTCAGCAAAATACAAATGTAGATAAACAGAAAGGAAAACTAACAGGCGTGTTCAGGCTGCTAAATCTCAAATTAATGGAACAGAAAAACACAATTTCAATGTATTTAGTCTCTTAACTATTTACTGCAAGTTAAAAAAAACATGCCAGATGTGACGTGAGCTCTGCTCGGTGTCACAGATCGTTACCTGGATCAGGTGCGTTCAGTCAATCAGACGTTTCCTCACAAACAACAACGTCTAACAGTTCAGAGAGTTCAGCAGAAATTAGGTTCAACCTAGTTTTCAAAAAGCTACTAATCCAACTCAAACACAATGACACACGAGAGGCATTGATTAATACGAACGCAGAGAGGAAACACAAAGAAGCGGGACACGGGACTAATCGGACATTCCCTGGGTGATTTACTGCAGTGTGAAACTTGATTAGCTCCGTTGTAAAGAAACCGTCCTCATATGATGATGAATGTAGTGATTTTATGAGTCTGCACAGAAACGCTCCCCGTGATTCTCCCCCTTCATACGTTTTAAAAACATTCAGTGTGGATCCAGATTAGGAACAGAACGAGAAACTGTTCAGAACAACGCTGTGTATTATCAAGTGTTCATAACTCACCACTTGCCCCCAATTTTTTTAATTTCACATGACTACGGTCGATAAAGATGTAAACATTATTATTAATTATACGAGGCACTGAGCCCGCGCTCCAGTTGGATCAGGTCAAAGTGTTCAAAACTATCAAATACACGAGTACGTCAAAACTAAACGTGACAAATACAACAATCAGCCACAACATTAACACCACCTGTAATGAGAGTATAGCTCCTTTCACACATGCCTGGAATCCTGAAATTGTCCTGACTTTGTACAGATGGGAGAAACGTGTCGGAGAAAGATGCTCCCGACTTTTTTTCTAAAAACATTACAAACAAATAAATTCTGATTCATCATTAACAACCAGTCAGCACATAAATGTGCTGGTCAAATGGCCAAAATCAGCTCCACCTTTACAAACGGTGACCTTTGACCCCTTTGTCTTTACTGTACATGTTTCGCCATGATTACCATACGATTGGAAGTGGAACTTGTAGTGGACTATTTTTTTACTTGCAGACCGAGCGGTGATCCTGGTCCTTTAATGTTGTGGTTCCATTTCTCCTCTGTAGGAACATTACATTTCTGTCACGTTTGAGTTCTGCGATCTGCTCACACACACACACACACACACACACACACACACACACCTTTTATGGACCGCACAAACAGGAGCACAGAAAAAAGCAGGCTCCTCTATGAAAGGAGTTGAACTCAAATCGGAGTTGGACTCTCGCTGCAGCAGCAAGTCGCTGAGACACAGGTGAAGCTTCATCCTGCTGCATCCAATCTGCAGCTGACGGACACGTCAGGTACGGAAAACAGGTTCAATCCCGTCCTACGATTCTCAGCTGGACAGGTGGACACTGCTTTGTCATCAACAACATTAAAATTTATTAGAGCAGAGTTTGATCCGCTGATGGTGGACGGATCCTTCTCATGTTCGTGACAATGAACGTTTCCTCCTCCAGCAGCCTCAGGACAAAATGAACAATTTGTTCCTGCAAACTTTCATTGAATATTTTCCATTAAATGAAGCAACAAAACTAGATAAAAGTTCAAACTTTTGAGTATCGGCTCCATCAGGACTGTGTCATTACATTTGACTGACTGGTCCACAATCGTTAGAAAAACGAAGCCACTAGCTTCTCACTTTCCAGGCCTTCAGGGCTCATTGTCACAGGAGATGTGCCAGAATGAAAGGAAGCTCAGGAAACATCCTGGTGCAGCTCATCCCGGTTTCCTAGGTGCAGGATTTCACCTGATGGTGATGTCAGTGAACGCCAGATGGATTACATATATACATATATGTTTACATACATATACTATAAATGTCAGGAAATGAAAAGTAATGTTCCAATACTTTTGGCAGGACTGTACAACTGCGTAAACTGATATTGGTGTAAACACTGAGAGTTCTTTAGACTGAATTATTCCCCGAGTAAATAAACAATAAAATATAGAAGTTTTACATGTCGGGTTGTGTAATTCCAGAATTTGCTTTGAAGCCATCAGTGAAAAGACGGCGAAGTTCAAATAAAATCATAAAACATCAGACCCCCGAGAGGAACAAAGAAACATTTCCATATTTCATTTGGCTGTTCTCCCAAGCAGCCATCACTCTCGGATGTGGGCTAGTTTAAAAAATAAAAAATAAAAATCACAGAAATGCTCTTAACACAAGCTCATGATTGAATAAATGACAATAAAACTCCCGTCAGCGGACAGTTTCATGACGTGGCGTAAATCAAAACGGGACGCGGGTAACTGTGCAGTGAGAGTGGCGATAAAGCAGCCTCCCAACAGCCGACTTTGTCTCACTTGTTACCGTTTAATTCTCAGTACTGGCCGACATAAATCTGACAAAACAGCTTTCGGCCATAAAAAGGAGTGAAAACACAAACACAGCAAACAGATAATGAGCTGAAATCAATCGGAGCTTCACGCGGCTTATCAGCACGCGGCCCCGCAGACCACGGGTCAGCGCCAGTCTGCACGTGTTCAGGACCAAACAGGAGCGTGTGTGTTCTGGGCAGGTTCAGCCTTTACTGAAACCCACAGATGGGATGTGAAAACGGCCTCTGATCCGGACTGAAGCAGGGACCACTTGGCCACCACAGAAGCATCATCATCATTTTAAGTAGCATATTTTAACTGTGGCCTTCGACAGCATCAAATATTAATAGTCTCTTATGTTTCAAAGCCCCCCCCCCTTCAAAACTACACCAGCGCTGATACACATTTTTTCACAGACATGAAAAAGCAAAGAGTAACAAAGAGACGCTGTCCATTTGTCCACAGTCAGTCATTAGTGGGATCGGTGGTGCTCACAAACGGCAGCAGAAACACGGTTTTCAGTTATCTCAGTTATCAACAACACAAACTTCTATTTCCATTAGGTCAGAGGTAGTTACAGGGCAAACGCACATTCACTGACTTCACAGGATTTCAATTCCGAGCAGACGCCAGCGAGGACGACAACGAACCTGAGTGAGGACGGAGCTCACTTAAGTGTCCCTGTGTGCAGCAGACAGCTCAGGTAAAGTCAAACATCACGATTTGTTCGGTGCACGAGCGAAACGGTGAAAACAAGCCACGGATCTACGTGAATTTGGTGAATGGTTTCAGTGTGATGGAGCCCACCTGCTAATTTCAATAAAGCCCAACAAAGAAAGGCTGCTGAGTGTTTGTGAGGGAATTAACGGGACCAAAAGCTGTTTTACAGACGACGAATCATTAAAAACATTGAAAGGACAAAAAGCTACAAAGCAGCTTATGAGAAGGACTCGACAAGTCAAACCGCCTGTTGATTACAGGGTTAACTGATTAGAAATATCAAAGATTAATCATCCAACCAAAGCAGATTTTTCACACACAAAACTGACCTTCAGAGCAGCTGAATCTCCTTTTTAATAACTATAGATGTGAAATTAGCTCCCGGCTGTGTGACAGCGATTCAGTCATTAAGCCGACCTGCAGGACACGCCGTCTCTAATCACTGTAAAGAACAGGTAAAGTGTGTGGACTGAAGAGGACGAGGCAGAAAATATTTTAAACTGTTCTAGTGGGACAGAAGGACAAGAACCTCAGACACGTGGACAAACAGTATTGGCAGATTTACTCTGGTTGGTGTGTCCACACCGTCCTTTAAATGGCCCGTAGGACGTGGGTAAACACTTTGTCCAAACTGGGTGGACAAAAATCCTCCATCACACAGGACGGAGAGTAGAGCGAGGGATGAAGGTGTGAAGTGCGGCCCGCTCCACCTACAGCAGAGTCCACACTGAATTTATTTTTGTCCTTTTACACAACAGAGGAGCGGAGGCGGGAGGAAGAAGTAGCGTAGAGAACGTCACAGTTTGGGCTCCGGGCAGCAGCTTCCTTTACAGAGAGACGATGCAGCCACGGCGGCGAACGTCGCTTTCTGCTTGGTCGACCACGTTATTTATGTCTCATTGTGTGCAACCACGGGCCGTGCAAAAATCTGCAATTGCCCGTACGGCCGTCAGGTGGGGTCAATGGAGAAACCATTAGCAGAGAGAGGATGGATGGAGGCAGCCCCCCCCCACGACCCTAAACACGATAAGTGGTTTCAGATAATGGACGGATGAGAAGAACCGTCTCTCTCTGTGAAGACTGATAACAGCCACTAATTGAACAATGGCCGAGCATCTGGTCGGTACGTTGGCTCTTCCTGTCTACACATCACCGGCCCGGTAGGTTTTCTTAGTACACAGCCGCAGGTAAACCAGGACTAGAGGGACCGTGTACAGCAATGCATACTTTCCAACATGTCGGCTCGTGAACGGGCTTTTGCTCCTTTGGCACATTCATAATTTCGACCTAACCGGGCCTCCTAAACTGCCAACTAAGCTTCAACTACGGCTTTGTAGTGGCTTAATCCGAGGGGCCACTATATATTTTTGAATGAGTGAAGCTGTTTGTCTGTTCATGGAAGGTGGTGCAGGCGTTGGGGGGGTGTGGTGCCGCCTCAGCGTTCTGACCATGTAGGCGCATCTTGCTACTAGTTGCGTCAATGTCAGTGTAGATGTTGGGTTTTGACGTTCCCATGGATCCCACATCCTCTCACTGGGGTTACTCGTAGCATTCCCATAGTTCCCAGTTCTCATCTCTCGTCCGTGAAGGTCTTGTTCTGGTTCCAGTTGCCCTGGATGCGTTTTCACCGACGCGGTGCAATAGACTGGTAACATCAAGGGACTCGCCTAAGGGCTCACACTAGATGTTGACCACGCCCGAAAGACAATCAGGTGGACGGGGGTGGACGTTTTCCTTTTTATTCATCAAACTTTATTTGGCAGATTTGCGTGAACAGCTGAAGCGAACTCTGTCTGACAGAGAACAACTGTCACTTATTACTTTTCATTTCCTCATTTGTCCTTCAGAGGTGGTGAAAGTGGATTTTTATTCGCCTTATTCAACAAATTCTTTGTGTACAAGGAAGACGGCATCTCGGAGACGAAATAAGGGCTGTGAATTATGAAAGTTTAAGGTCAAAAGAAGAATAAAACACATTATTACACTGAACTACATGAGCTGCAGCGCACAGTGAAATCACTCAGCACAGCTTGTAACGTTAATGTTTGTCTGCACGCACCTGAAATATTGATCCATCATATTTTAAGAGGAGAAGAGCTCGTGTCGGACCACAGCAGAGACAAATGTCAAGCTAGAAGACAACGGTGGATCGTCACAAGAGACGAGCAACAAGGATGGAAGAATCAGGCCTTGAAACTGCAGTTTGTCCTAAATCCACATCCTCGTCCTTAAACAGAGGCACCAACACGCAGTCGGAAGTGATCTGACAGGCAGCTGCATCGTTGGTCAGAAGAGCGTCACCTTTGTGGAGCTAAGACTTCAACGCCTTTAAGCATTAAAAGCTCTGGAGCATCAACCGGATCCAAAATTTCACTTTCCTCCAACTGATCGATACAGTATTGAACTGATACCATCAGCCAAATGGCACTTACATAATCTCTATTCTGGTAATAATAGCACCTACTCAAGCTGGAAACATTACAACACGCTGACGTACAAGAACATCACACACACACACACACACACACACACACACACACGGCAGCATTCGTGAAGCTCCACAAGCAAACGTCTGAATGAATCAAAGGAAATCTGTCTTCAGCTCTTATGTTTACACACAAATGTCTTTCATTAATATCTAATACATTGAAAAAGACATTTAATGCTTCCAGGATTGTGTTTTAATCACTTTAATGAGGACACATATTAAATTTGTTTCCCTACAACATCTGCTCATTAGAGACTCAGTGCTCGGTTAATGAGGCCATTTTCTGCCTTTTCCTTCTCGACGTGATGATCGGCGTCCAAGTAAAAGTAATAAAAAAGGCAAAGATCCGACACACGAGACGAACGCATGTGAAAGAAAAGACAGAAAGTTGAATCCTGCTGTTGTGAGGTTGTCCAGCAGCTCCCAGTGACTTTTTGGAGGGAAACCAGAACCACGTGTTGGACCGAGCTTCAAGCGTAATCCGCCTTTCACTCAACAATTTCTCTGCACCGACAACACATGCTGAGACCACGGGGACAGTGGACAGACAGTCGAGGAACACGACGTGAATGTATGAATGTTTCATCAGCTGATCGTTTAGACTCTTTTTATTCGCCCTTACACACAGTCACTCAATAACTTATTTTAACTGTACAATAAAAACTGAAATTAGCAAATGATTGTATTAATGTATTTAATCCATCAAATCCCCTAATTTTAATCTGAAAAGAGGATTTATGAAATGCATTCACATATTTAAAAACTAAATCCATTAAGGAAAAAACAGACTCTAGAGTTGGAAATAACAAAGTGATGTACGGGCGATCAGGATGTAAATGTATAATAATGCTTTTGAATTTCCCTCTGACTTCCTCTATATGTAAATATTTCTCTGCTTCTAGCTGAAAAACTCCAGGTGACATCATCCAGAGGAGTTCAGATGATGTCATCTGGAAGAGCTCTGGAAAAGCCAGTTGTCATTATATCAAGCTCCATAATGTGAGCAACAAGATGATATAATCTAAACTGAAGCTTCCTCCAAGTGATGTCACCTGGAGGTGTTTTTGAGCTAGAAGTGGAGAGATAATTTCATAAAGGGAAGTCAGAGGGACGCTGACTGGCGTTTATCTACATGTACAACTCAAACTAGAACCAAAGGAAACAAATCTCCCACCAAAATAAATGTTTCATAATATCACAGCAAGAGAGGAACAAAATATTCACCCAAAGGTGCTAAAAGCTGCTTCAAAATATTTGCACAATATTTCACATATTTGCTCAAACCAGACTTAGCTGCCCTCACATTCCTGAGCAGCTTCTCCTCTTTTACAAAAAATTCTTAGGAAAGACAATTATCGGCTGAAACGCTCCATTTATTTTAGATCCATGTCAACTCCACAGCAGCGATTTAAAACAAAACAATAATAATAATAATAATAATAATAATCATACAAAAAACAACACCTTTGCCATCACGCACACACCTGAAGCTCCCGCGGGTCATTCGGCCCATTAAATGTGGAACATCTGCTCGTCTTCTATTTTTACCGCCTCCTTTAAAATAATTAGGCAGCTGTGGGGACCTGTGATCACCACGGTAACAGGCCACACAGTCTCTGACCAAAGACAGTGACCGTGGATAACGAGGTGTGATCACATGTTACACTGCACGAGTCTGTTCGTACCGGGTCCGTCCACAGACACGCCGCATGGGCAAAAATATGTGGACACCTGAGTTCCGCTGCTCTGGGTTCTGTGCGTGAACTCGCTGCGGGCGTCTACAGTCTGTTTCAGGTCAGTGCACGGGTGCAGACCCGCATCGCTCCCTCATCCTACAACGCCTCGCTGAAGATTTATTCCAGATATGAACACAGGAAACTGACTGAAGCCTACGTTTCCCATAATGCAACTGTGAACCTTCATTGGATCCTCCGCGCCTCGCGCACACAGGCCACCGAGCACGTTTTACAACTGTCATTAGCTGCTGAGTGCTGCTAAACACGACATTTACTCAGTACAAGTGCTGGTGTTTCCCCTTTAAAGCCCCTCGAATAATCAGCCGGCTCTCAAACACCGTCTCCACGCCTGGATTCCACCCGGACACGTGTCACCCACTCAGCGCAGCATTAACATAAAGTGCTGGAGGTGAAGGGGGCAGCCGTCAGAACCGAGAGGTTTCCCAGCGAATGTAAATGACATTTCTCATTTCCTAAATCACATTTCACGCTTCCCAGGCGGGTTCAGAGTGGAGTCGGTGCCGAGTGCTACAACTGGGGGTTTGGGCCTCGCTCCTCGCACACAGTGCAGCACTTTGGCCCATTTCCCACCACAGTGATAAATATTTTAATGTTGCTCTATAAAAAAGATTGGGGACAAGTTCACCCCCTTTTTTTTTAAAGAGGCAAACGAGAAGCAGGGGAAACGTTTCGAGACAAACCCAGTACGCAGACAAACCCGACCAGGCAGGACGTCTGCCAGGAGGGAAGAGTGTTAAAGAAGTCACAGCTGTTCCAGCAGGACCCAAGAGTGTCCACGTCCACCTGGTCACTGGACAAAGTGTCTCAGTTGGATTCAGTTCCAGCTGTTGGATTTCGTATTTCACATGAATGGACGAAGTGAACGGAACCATTCGCTCCGGCTCCGGTGACCCCCTGCAGGCTGCCTGCACTGCACCAAACAGCACAACAAAAGTTGGAAACCAGCTGCAGCCAGATCATCCTCCCAGGAGCTGGTGGAGCCGGACACAAACACACGCCGACGTATCTGCCTTTGGACTGAGCTCAGTTCAGCGACCACTGAGCGGCACGTCCACGTGGGTGACAAAGATCCGCATCTGACCACGGAGGCCGTGAAGCGGCTGGTTTGTTGACTCGTTCCGAACTTCAGGCTTCTGTAGAAGCTGCCCTGGATTCACGTGTCCGGTTTTGGGTTTGTGCACAGCACAGATCTTGCAGCACACGCCAGAACAACAACAAAATATCAGAGATGATACAGGACACACACACACACACAGGACGTCTGTAACCGCGTCCACTAACAGAAGACACTGGAATCCCGGCCCATCTCGAAGCGGTGCCCATTTTCTTCAGATTCCATTTGCTTGACTCCTGGTTGATTTGGCGACACCTGAGGTTCCTGGCGGGAAGCGACCGTGTGTTTGCTCACTACAGCTCCCACGATTCTCCGGTTCCTCACAACTTGACACAGAAAACTAAAGCCCGTGTGGCCGTTGTGTCTTGGTTCTGCCCGTCTGGGCTCAGGACACGCTCACTGACATGCAACATGGTCCACAGCACATCTGCAGCAGCTGGATGTGTGTGTGTGTGTTCCGCTTCTAATAGGAGCTGGGTCATGACCTTTCAAACGTGATGCTCCATGTTAATCCGCGCGCGCACACACACACGCACACACACACACACACACACGCACACACACACACACGTGCACACACACACACACTCTTTCTCACTTGTGTGTTGAGCAGCTGCTTCCTCCCTGATTCACAGTCAAAGTAAAACGTCTCTCACCTGAACGTGGAACTTCCAGCGTCGCTCTGCGCCGTCAATCATCCATCTGTTAATCCGGGGGGGGGGGGGGGGTCAAAAATCCGTGGGCGATCAGAGGAAAAGCTCTGCGGCAGGAGCTGCCATCGTCCCCGGTCCAGACTCCGGAATCGGTCCGTGCGCAGAGACACTCACGGCGTCTGAGCCGGAGACAAACGCCGCCGCGGATCAGCCGCGAAAACGCTCCGGAGCTGCCGGAGACGCCGTTCGACACGCTGCGGGAGTCCGGAGTCCGCGCACTGCTCGGGCCCCGGAGGCTGCGCCGTGCCCGGTTCGGAGGAGAGAGCACCGTCCTGTCCGCGGCTCCGTCGGGTCGAGGTTCGGCTGTGAGGTGAACGTCCGCTCGGCGCCTCCTGACGACTGAGCCGGTCCGCAGCAGCACCAGCAGCCCCCCGTGACAGGCCCCGCCCCCTCTCCGCGCCAACCAATAGCGGAACAGCCCGCCCCCTGCCTCTCTCTCTCTCACTGGTCCAGACGCGGACCGAGCTTCGCAGCAGGAGCCACTTCCGCACATTCGGCCCGCGTCGGTCCGCTGGACTCGATTAAGGACATTTCCAGAACCACAGGTTCCTGCTGAGACCAGGTGGATCTTAGGACTTTCTCACCGTGTTTACATCCTTACAGTCAGTGACGCAAGCAAACAGGAAGCGCATGTCCCCAGCTGATGGACATGATGTGAGACGTGAACTTGTCCAATCAGTGATCGCGTCCCATCACCTGCAACAGGTTGTCCAGTGAGGACAAATTCACATTATTTCATGTCTTCATTCCGAGTTTCTCTTGGAGCCTCTTTATTTTTCCGTAAAATGAAAACGATGAAAACTGCCGGTTGGTGTAAAATTAATTTCAAGTTTTAGATGAAATTTCAGTATTTCCTGTTCAGACTGGATGTTTGGTCCTGCACACAGGAAAGAATCGAGAAATCGTTTGGCGTGTTGCCCAGGGAGGCGTCGGAGCGCAGCGGGGTGGGACCGGGGATCGAGCCATTGACCCTGTGGACGACCGCCTTACCAATTGAGCTGCAGCTGTCCTGCAGCACACTGGGATGGAGAAGTCTGCAGGTTCAAATCCCAGTTTACCCACCACAAACTAAAGACTCTGACCAGTGATGTTCTGTTTCATTGGTTCAAGTGTCTGAAAAACTGTGAACTTGGTGCTTCGACTTGTTTCCTCTTTAGCTTAGACTCAGTCAGACGAGTGTCTGTGACTGTGAGGCTCCACGGCGCCAAGGAAAAAGCACTTTGTAATAAACTTGTTTGAATATGAAGACGTTGAAAAGCACCACAGTTATTGCACATCATCACAGTTGCTGTGTTTGTCTTTGTAATTTATTTCTGTGATTGTCGACCTCATTTCTTACAAAATATGTTTGTCTCATCCAAATTGCTTTTGGAGGAAATGAAGCTGCTGCTGCTGCTGTGAAAGACTTTTCCAATCAAAGAAGTGTGACAGACATCAGAAGAGACCGAGGCGGGTGGAAGCAGGGACGTCCCCGCACTGCTTTTGAGACAGGCAAATACTGGACAGCGAATCCTCATCGGTCCAGTGTCGAAGGACAAACAAGGCACAAATGTTCTTTTTGTTTACGGGTTAATTATTTAGACGCTTCACGTCAAAACGCTGCAGTCAGAAAACAGGAAGGAGTTTCTGGAAAAGCAAACACTGACTTTTCTGCAGCCATCGTCCAAACTCAGATATGGAAAGTGTCAAACGTTTCCACCTTTTCCATTTGAAAAGCAAACTGTGCTCACGTTGCATCAGTTCTCATTTGTGCTGGTTCGAACCTCCCGCTGTTCAGTTTTCTCCTTGTGACTGAAATATTGCAAAGTGACACAGCGTGGTCAGCGATTTACCTCCAATATTGTGTTTCCCCTGAAAAGCTCAGAGAAGGAATCATTTGTTTTCTGCAGATGAAATAGTGAATGTATCTACCGAATCAGAATATTAAGTCATTTGAAGTCAGTGACATGACAGAAGCAGAAAGACGAGAGGCGTGAAGAAATGTTCTGATTATGAGCCTCATCGTGTTTGTTTGTCTGTTTCGTGTTCTGAGTTTGGATCGTTGGAGATCTGAACCCAGACCCGGATCACACTGATGCAACCTGCGAGGTGACAGGACCAGGTCCAGGTGAGTGTGTGAGTGACACTCATCAAAAACAGGAAATCCGCTCGGAGCAGGACGTCATGGCGACATCATCCATCTCACTGTAGCTTCGAATGCTAACTAGCATGATTGCAACTAGCAGGGTTTTATGGTATTATTAACATATTACGTTTTTTATGCGTTTCATTATGTTCATTTCCAGAGGATCTTTCCTGTTGTTGGGATGTGACCAGTGTTCGAGGGTTTTCATCCTCATCACACTCTCATCATGAAGCCTCACTGCTGATGAGCGGTGTCACCACGAGCTCGTTCTGCGTCTGTTTCCGATGAAATAACCAGTTAGCGACAGAACGACA
This sequence comes from Channa striata, assembly GCA_033026295.1. Taxonomy (NCBI): domain Eukaryota; kingdom Metazoa; phylum Chordata; class Actinopteri; order Anabantiformes; family Channidae; genus Channa; species Channa striata. Next base: position 28,774,913 of record CM065171.1, read on the forward strand.
AACCAAAGTGAGAAAAGAACTGGTGTCTCTCCACAGCGTAGTTCACTGTCAGTGTGGATGACGTTTCTCTGCTTCGACACAAAAGATGTCAGAAAAACACAGATTTTAACTTTCTCACTTCGACACCTCTGACGCTCTTTTTCACATTTGTTGCCCAGATTCACGTTCGCGTGTCACAGAATTACGGAGGATTAGTTTGCCAGTGTTGTGCTGCACTCACCGTTGGTTTGAAAATGACTTTTTGTGGCTGGATGTGATGGCGGTGAGCGTGAGATGAGGGGAGTGCTGTCGTGCCGTCACATGGGTGAACTCCATCTCCACTGGCTTTTAGACCAGCAATGTTGAGGCTTCTCCCACTGTGACATCACACGGGGATACGCAGGAATAAGCCGCCCCGTTACGTCACGTGCATCAGCAGGTTCGTCTCGCTCTCTGGCAACAGGTGATGATTTGTGTAAACAAGCCGAACGCACAGGAAAACGTAAAGGTGCATTTACAGAAATATGAACATCTTTGTCAATTATTGAATTATTCACAGTTTATTGAAGGAGGACCGGAGCACCAACCTTTTTCATCACGTGAACGTTCCGAGCCATAACTGAAGTTGTACCTTCAGCGTGTTTCACTTTGTGTTTGTTAGCTCTGCACATCTGGAGCGTTTTCTAATATAATGAAGAACAACTAGACAAATGACAACATCCGTCCCGTTGGTGGCGGCTGAAGGATGAACATCAGCAGCTCTTCTCTACAGCTCCACGCGTTCGCACACTGACGATGGCCTAAAGCGTCCAGCAGCACGTCTGACTCAGTTCTGTAAGACATGAGCAGTGCAGAGGCGCCTGATGCTGCAGAAAACAGATCAGTGTAACCGCTAAAAACTACTGTGTGACCTGACATCACCACCTCATTGTCCTGGTGTTTGTCTGTGGTCAGCCATGGAAGGGGGTCGAGCTGCTCTAGATGCCACAGAGAGAGAGTGTTCAGGAAGGTTCTGCTGAAGACAAAGGTTCTAATAAAGACAGAGACCGAGACAGCAAGAGATTTTTCAAATTCTCAGAGAAGAAGGTGAAGCAGCACGAGAAGCAAAAAACCCGCAGATCATAAATAATTCAGGGACAAGTTGTTTTCATAAGAGCCTGAAAAAAATGAGACGAGGACAAGTTTCAGTGAGCTGAGCTGCAAACTCTGAGGTGATCACACACACACACACACACACACACACAAATGTGAACAAACTCAAGGTGAGGCTGAAGATTCAGAAGAGACATCATATGCAAATAGTCCATATGTGCCGCCTGTCACATCCTCTCTGGACACACACACACTGTGTGAGGGGAGAGTGTGTGTGTGTGTGTGATGATGGTTGTCAGCTTATAGTTGGGAGAGTGTGTTAGTGGTGAGGTCAGAGGTCAGATGAGATGCATTAAGGACAGCTGGACGACCAGTTACTGTAACCCCCCCCCCCCATACAAACACACACACACACACACACACACACGGGTTTACGATATAATTAACCTCTGACCGACCTGCTTCTATCTGCAGTTTCTTCCTCTTTTCCACTTAAAACTTTGTAGCGTAACTTCAGTCTTCAAACATTTATAGGCTCATTTTAAAAATGACACTTCTATTTTCTGCCATGAATTCTATTTTTACAAGGTTCTGAATTTTTGTTTATTAACTTTTCATAGTAAAACTTGATTTTATCAGGTGGTTTTCTTCAGGAAATATTAGCACCAAAGAAATATTCAGAGACAACACAAAAACGTATCAACTGCCAAGAAAAAAGCTGTTTCCAGTTATTTATGGCCGAGCCATTTTGATTCTCACGTTGCTCAGTAAAGAAATGAAAATGCAGATATTTTCTCACTGACACGACACAAAGTGACGGTCAGACAGAAAATTAAACAAGCTTTTAAAATATTTTAGAATCACATGATGTTTACCTTGTGCTCATAATTATGATTTGAGCCTGTTGTCATAATCATCAGATTATAATTTGCAGCACATCACAGGCCTACAGAGTTGGTTTAAATAGATAAACTATTTCATTCCATTACTCAACTGTGAGGCAGATTTGTAGTTTTTACAGTTTCTACCGCATTACTGTGTAAATATGACAGTTTTATTTGACTAAAGTTTTGCCGGAGTTTGTGCAGTCGTCCTGTTTCTTCCAGTCAAGTCTCTCTTCTTTTCTCACGGTGAAGTCTTCCACAGCTACGAGAAACAAGTCATCGCATGCGGCACGACTCCGCTTCACATGTTCACCGTATATTTGTATGTGCGGGGGCGCCGGGGTGGCGGCTGCTGCTGCAGACCTTTAATATTTGATGAGCTGCCAGATGGCACAGTGGAGCCTTTAATAACCACCTTTAATATAGGAAGTTCTGCGATCAAAGAATCCAACTCCAACGGCAGACGCACGTCAAGAGCCAGACGCACACATCAATAATTCATCAAACACACACACACACACGCCTCTGCCAAATCTGGGGGGTTACCCTGAGACAAAGACTGAAGGACATGTGAGATAAAACACCCACTTTACATTAGAACCCAGAGAAAAACGATCCAAGTCAGATAGTGTTACAGCTAATTTTCGACAGTTAATAATTTAAAGAATTTACACATGTGGAAGTTGTTATTTGACGTATAATTGATGGAAAGAAAGTATACGTGTGTGTTTCCTGCTCTGAAGCCTTTTTAAGAGAGATTTGTTCAAAGTGACACCACAAAGGTTGGAGGGGACCTTGCCGCAGACAAAGACGGTCGACTGCAGGACGTTTTAACGTGGGCAGGTGGTGAACTGACTCCGAGGAACTCGGGGCAGCAAAGGTGGATTGTTGAGTCACTTCATCTGGAACAGAAAGTGGCACTAAACTGCTGCAGCGCGTGACGACAACATCTCATGATAATCAATGAGAAGCTGCAAAACGCACTGATTATGGAGAAATGGTTCCAAAGCCTCATGAAAACTTTTGGACACGCTGACAGTTTCACAATAAGACACATTTGAAAACAGTTACACATCGCGCAGCCACAGTTGCAGTTTAGTTGCATAAGACGGGGTCGTAGGCTGCCTCCGGAGGTTAGGAAGTCGAAATTTGACTGAATTCAGCCCAAGCTCAAGTTAAATGAGCTGACTGCTGGACATAAATATTCATATTGTGTCAAGCGCATTAGTCTCAGATGGTTTTCGACTTCCGTTGTTACTGTTCACATTAGCAGCCTGTCACTCATCTGTAAATAAAGCCGTGGTCCGAGTGGGCGTGAACACCAAGCGTGTGAAAGAGAAAAGCAAACACGGCGTCCCGCGTCAGCTGACAGGCATCACTCATGTGACGCTCTCTAATTCAGACTCTCCGCTCGTTCACGCCCACGCCGCCAGCTCCGCTCATTCAAGAACAATTCATTCAGTGTGAAAATTACACGGAGACACTGGAAATGTCCACGTCGGGCTTTGTGACAATGGGAATATCTGCAGGTGGTTGCCATGGAAATCTCATTCTCGATGATGTCTGACATCTTACATGACACGAGTGTGGAATATGAGCTGAACCGCGTCACCTGGAAATCCTGGTTCGGTTTCTGCTCTCAGTGTCTGTGCGACGAATGTGGATTTATTTCCCTCAGCTGCCGTAACATTTTGTATCTCGGTGATTGACGATACGAGGCTCTAACTGCTGTTGTTTGGCTTTCACACAACATTAGTATCTTTGGGGCCATTTTTATTATTTTGTACCTTCATTGCTCCTTTGGTCCTTTCCCTTTGTTTCTGCAAATCTTTGTCTCAGGGACAATTTGCGTCTCTTATTATATGTTGCTTTATTTCTAGCATATATAGCAGGTGAAGACCAGGGTCTCAGACTCAATAAGTCCGTAAATTTGCAGACCATGTTTGTGCAAAAAAAGTCGATGTACCAATATACAGTCTCTTGGCAAAAGTATTGGAACAACGAGGCCAATTAATTTGTTGTACACTGACGATATCCGCATGAAGATCAATGTTCTCATCCTTCCCAGGTTGTCAAATATTGATATTAATTAGGTCCTTTGGCGTCTCATATAGATGCTGAAGGGACCTTTTGTCCTCACTACTTGACATCACAGGGCAAAGGTCAAAGCAGCTGGTGGTGGTGCCTTGATAATAAGATCGGCCTGAATTCCAAGGATGGATATGAGCAACAGTTCCTCAAAGCATTAAAAAAATAGAACCATTCTGTATCAGCTGACCCAATTTTTCAGTAAGCAAAAGTAATGGAACAGATAGTTGCAAAGTAAATCAAATATTTGGCTGTAAATCTCTTGTTTGCAATAACTGAATCAAGCCCGTGACTCACTGACATCATCATTAAATTGTTGGTTTCTTCTTTCAGTGTTTTCCTTTTTGGGAGGTGGGGCCGTGTAAATCCATATTCAGTTGGGTTAAGCTCTGGCGAGGTTGTTCCAAACCATGGAACCACCTCCTCTGCTCTTCACAGACAAGCTTGTATGGATCCTGAGAAGATTCTTCCTGCTTCTCCACTTCGGTCGAGGTTCCTCTTGGTCTCATCAGTCCATAAAACTCAGTTGCAGAACTTTGTTGATCATCTCTGGGCTCTTTACAATTCCAGCCTGACATTCTGATACTTCCTGCTGATCAGGGGTTTCCATCTGTATTTCTGCCCATGACGTTTTCTTTAGCTGGTAGTTGTTGTTTTCCTTTGACAACATGTTCTGTGGATGTTGCCCAGTGCACCAGTGGTTTCTTTCTTTTTTAAGACATTCAGACCAGGGTTTGTTCTGTGCCTCTTTACTTCTACTTCTACATGGCTGCTTTTATCCCAAAGACGTGTTTATATAGACTTTTCATTTTAAACAGAAAATACAGATTTTATAGATAAAGCCCAAAGCTAAGTGGCCATTTTTTGCTATTTACTGTTTAAAGAATTAACCAGGTCACAACATTAAAATGTGGTTGTCTTCGTGTATTTCTTAACTTTCTCACCCCAACCGGTCAAGGCAGATGTCCGTCCACCCTGAGCCTGGTTCTGCTGGAGGTTTCTTCCATTAAAGGGAGTTTTTCCTCTCCACTGTTGCCTATAGCTGCTCACGGGGGATTTGTTTGGTTTTCTCTACATGTCTGTATAGTCTTGACTTTATTATGTAAAGTGCCTTGAGATGAATTTGTTGTAAATTGCACCATCTCTCACACACCTACTCATACACAATCATACACAAACCGCACCTACAATTCTTGTTGAGTCACGAAACATCGTAACACTTACGGCCCGTAGGGTTAAAACTACAGCAGCAGCTACTTCATCCGTGTGCACGTGGCGACATCAGCATGTCTGCAGGTTGCTCAGTGTGAACTTGGCTGCATGTGGAGCTTTGCATCTAAAAAAAGCAGAAGCTGCGCAGGTTAAATGATGAAACCGAGGCAAAAAAATCAACTGGCATTTTCAAAATGAGGTCACTGTCAGCGTGATATGAAGAGAGCTGTGCAACGAGAGCTTCCTCTATAAGCTTTGTGTCTGCATAAGTGCGTGAGCTCCTCTGACATTAGCTCTTGTAATAAGCCTAATATTGCTTTGGCTTGTTTTGTTTGGCTCATATACTGTGTCTATTCATGCTCCGGCTGGATCCATCAAACAATAAATGTGATGCTAAAATTAAACAAGCTTTTAAAGATCGATGTGGTTTATTAGGATGGGGTCCATAAACACAGCCAAACCTGAATCAGCAGTGCTTTAAATCAGCAAAATACTAAGAACATTGTAGCAATAAAACACTCAAATGAAAAACTAAAATGGAATAAGAGCAACTATTACAATCTGCCCAAAAATATCCATCTCAACATCATTCATTTAACCCCATTTCAGCTTCATTTAAGCAATTTTCCTGCAATAGGCAGATGCACACACAAGAAAATTTGTGCTAAAACGTAAACAGGCCTCGTCTTACCTCACAGGCTCATTCATTCGGCTCATTTTGTAAGAAAAAAAAATCTAAATCTAGGATCCAGATGCAGCAGGACGCACAAGTTGAAACATTCATCAGGTTTGTACAGGCCAGCGAGTCAACACCTAACCAAATATGGAGGATGATCTTTCACCCCACGAAGATTTGGGAGCAGCAGTTAGACGAGGGAAGTCAGAACAAACAGCGAAAGAAGTGACGGCGCAGTGTGTACTTACAGAACGCGTTTGTGTGCGCTGCAGAGTTTTGAGCTCGTCTGCTGGGAGAGTGATGAGATCGTAGCTCCAGCTGCCTCCAGCATTAAGAACAACACATAATCCTCCCCTCCATCATTGGATGATTGCATATCAAACAAATCCCAGAGTCTCTAACCAGCGCAGATATGAAGGCAGCAGACAGATGAGGAACAGTTTCAGAACCAGAAATACAGTGCTCCCTGCTGCTGGCAGCCAGCAGTTTGTCAAATGAGCACAAAATGTAAATTTGGTTCTATGGAAGAAGGAGAGCACTCTGCTTCACAACACAGAGCAGGCAGACGTGTGGTAGCTTCATCACCAAAATCAGTGAGTGGAGGCACCTTTAATTTCAGCCACAGGCTGAGTGTGATGCTCATTAGGCCCAAAAATAAATTGAAAGGCACAAGTTTTACTGTTCACAGATCTTGTATCAAACGAACCGTCTGTTGTGTGGTGGTCGTTTTACGGCACCTCAGTCTGTAGGAGATTTCATGTTGCAGTACGTGCAGGTTGTCAGGACACCAAGGAATGAATCAGGGTTGCATTTCTAAACGTTAAAACATGTTTAGAGGCTTTGGTAAGCTTATTGTTGACTCTACCCATCCTGTAGGAGGATAATTACCTGCTTTCATGTGCTGCACAGTCACTGGGGTGGCGTCAAACTTCATACCATCCAAAAGGAAACAAACTGTCCCAAAAATGTCAAACTACTGCTTCAACCTTCTAATGAACCCACGGCTCAGCTCCCACTCGTTTGCTGTTACCAGTGGAATACCCCAGGGCTGTGAGCTTGGCCCACTTTTATTCTCCCTTAACATAATTAATTTAGGTCCTAATGCAGATAAAATGATACTTGTGGTTATGCAGACGATACGTTTTCATAGCTGCTATAACTAAGAAAAACACTACAGTACCTGGTTTTACTTTGTCCCCTCACTTCCAGGTCATATTAAACATGTGACAGTTATGTTTGAGTTTGTGCTCAGGGGAATGTCATTAACTTCCTTGCCTTAACTCTAACCAACATATTTGTATTCCAAAATTATGTTTCTGGTGCAGATCTGGCCTCCAAACCGCAAGACACAGCTCTGGTTTGATGGCCTAACCCTGTTATTACAGCTCCTGAGCACATCATGTGACACTCACTGTTCCAAAAAAAAGCATTTTCCCATAGATACTCACCCCCAAATGAGCAGCTATAAAAACAGTTAACACTGAGAATCAAAAACAGTTTTTTTACTTTCAGAAGTTGATAAATTTAGTCCAATATCCTATTTTATTCTTCTCCCCATTCATGTGTGGGGAAACAGAGAGGCTTACGTCAAACAGCATAAGATATGGACTAAAAATCCAGGGGTGTGTGGTTGCAGATAAAGAGACCACCAACCTCAGCAGGAAGTAGAACATATTAGCCCGAAATAGTTGACTGGGTTAAAAGAGATGAAAGTGGTTGGGGTTTGGCATTAAGGTTGACAGGTTGGGGAACACCACTGGTCAAAGTGACATAAAAAAAACCACAAAAAAGAAACAAAAGAAAAGTTGGCCATCCTGAAGAAGTTTAAAATGCTGCCAGTTTTAACCAGTATGAAATTCTCCTTAATAAATCATCGGGAGTATCAGAACTTGCTCTGGTTTATCAGCAATTGAGATTATTTTGATACGACAAATTGTTGCTGGCAGAGCCTTCAAGATTAATTAGAGTTGACCCAGGTCATTCCCTGATAACTAAGAGTGTACCGATAACACAGAATGAACGTTATAAGACAACATCTCTCTACATATTCCATCTAAAGTTAAGAGACAAGGAGGAGGAGGACGAGCTACAGAATCCGAGCTGCTTCATCAGGGACGCTTTGCCGCGTTGATGACACTTACGCCAATATTCTCCTTCTTTTCCATTTACTGAAGCACTGTTCCTGCTGTATCCCCTGATCCGTCCCGTGGAAAAGTCAGAGCTGAGTTTGTGTGTGTGATAATGTTTTAGCGTGTGCGCCGGGGCTTTCAACGGAGGAATGTGACATTTCCCGAGCTGGCGGAGCAGCAGAGGTGAACGGCTGCTGGGGTGTGACTTGCCAAAGTGTAGTTGTAATATAGACCTGGGAGGACGGCTCGAGTCTGCTCCGACCTCCATTACTGTGTGATTGTGGTGGCCCGGGGAGTTGCTCCAGCAGCAATATCCCCTGATGTAAAACGAGAAGGTCAACCAGAGAAACTCCGACAAAGATGGAACAAACTTTTTAAACTTTTTCTTCAGAACAACAAGGAGTGAGGCCAAAAAAACTAAAAACAGGAGAGCAGACCAGAGTGTTAGGACTGTCAACTACTACACAACGTAGAGCTGCCGACTATTTAAATAATAAGTTATAAAGGAACAAAGAAAAGAACTAAACTGACAAAGAGAAACAGAAGGTCAAGACTAACTACAGAAAAAGTGACAAAGGGAGGCAAACGAAGGACCAAAGGCAACAGACAGGACGAGAGACAAACGCAGATGAGGACTGGCATATGTGGTTGCCACGGGTTAGTGAATGAGACAAACCAGCAACACACTGAGGGGACAACAACAGGAAGACAGGTGAAATCAATAAGGACGATCGAGGTAAGTCAAGGAACCCAAAAGGAACTAACAGGAAAGGAAAGCAATACTACAAAATAAAAGTCCAAGACAGAAAGTAAAGAAAAATGAAACCAACTAAAGTCCTGACAAACATTTTCTAATCAATCAGTATCTGTCTTAAATCTGTCTTTTCCTAGTAAATAGGTAAAATAATTCAAGATTTAGTAGGTGGAAAATATGCTAAGATTTTATTTGGACACAATTGCTGGATTTTGAACTGTGAACTGATATCATCGGATCTTTACGTTGGAGGACACAGCGTCCACGATTTCCAAAGTGAATTTCAGATTTCCACTTCACCTCGGTCCTTTCCAAATGAGCTGAGGCTTTATGAGATTTCTTAAGTCTCATGCTCACCTCTGTCAGACTCAGTTTCTCCAAGATCCCCAATGAACATCATTAATTAAATGTCCCACAAAACTATTTCCAATCAAAAATAGGTTGAAAAGATTTGCAATTTTATGTTCTTTATTGACATTTTACCAACTTTTCCGAAAATAGGGTTCAACTGCAGGATCCAGGGAGCTGCTGTTGCTATTCAGCTTATCAGGGACGAGGTCAGAGTCCATTTGGTTATACCTGGACATTTTCTTAATATAAAAACCTGAGAACAAATTCACATTTACATTGGTGCTTGGAAATTTGTAAAGAATTTTCGGCACAAATACGACCAGAAAATCGACCAGACTCCCACTGTAGCTCTCGGACAAAGAGAACGGAGCTAAACAAATGAGACACAAACATTAAACTCGAGGAAATCGATCCAAACGCTTAATGCCGGACTGTATCAAATGATTTTTTCTGGATGTGAATTCAGCCCAGTCTGGTGCAGTGTTCTGTCGCCAAACGTGCTTCAGCTGTGGAGAGCAACACGCCACATCCCTGCGTTGGAAAACAGTGTAAAATATGAATCTACACGAGTAACATAAACAGATCCTCTTCAGCCACCACAGCATCTCTTCCTGTTCGGTCTGCTCCTTGTTATCTTGTCACTTCATCGACCAGCCCCCACCCCCCCAACACCACCTGTTCCTCCTGCAGCCCTGCCGTCCTTTTTCTTATTTTATTTCAGAATATTTTTATTGGGAGCAGATTAAACTGGCAGAGCTGTAATGAGATGCCATTTTACTGCAGCAGTAGGAGTCGCCATCTGCCTCCATCTGCTCTCTCGTTCCACACCACCTACACACACACACACTGACTCGGACACACAACCACATGTACATCCAAAACCACACACACACTCGCCCACTCTATATATCGCACACAGCAGGCAGTAAATCAAACACACAGCACCGGGTCCGGCAGGTAGAGAGCTCTTTCTGATCCGGTCTGCAGGTGGTTCCACCGTCCACACTCCTTCGTGACGGCCCACGGAGAGCCTTGGACAAAGCGAGGAAAACAAGACGATCCAAGTAATGTTCATCATCCTGTGCACCCTCCCCAACGTCCGTCCTCAGTCTCCACGTCTTACACTCCCAGTCTTTTGTGGCCCCTGGCAGATCATTGCAGTCTCACAGCCCGATACATTAGAACCAGCACACAGCTGCAATCGACGGGCCGGATCGAGTTACCTTTACCCCAACACAAGAAAAACAAACGGTCCTGGAGGTTTGGTCGGTCACATGAAAACACTGCATCGCTATGTGAGCGCACTCACGTTTACCATTTATAGCGAACAGGTTGCGTCACCAAGCTGCCCGATGTCTGAAAATATCACAATTTCGCTCGATTGGAAGTATTACGGGATGTGCACAGTGTGAAATGTTCCATAAGGAACAGATCCAAACACTTTGAAAATGCTCAAACCTTACGATGGTTTTGGGAAGTGTTGCTGTTGGGCGCTAAAACAGAATCAGGAAGTGTTTCTTTAAATAAGTCAATGAGTTTTTTTTCTTTCTCTATTTATATGTGGAGAGATGAGAGCGGCGTGGGCAGGTGTCTGCGCTCGCTGCTGTCCTCCACAGGGAAAAGCTAATTGAAACTCTGCTTTTTAACCGAACCTGCTGTCAGTCAGCCCTGACCGCTCGCCCACCGCACAATCATAAAAGGATCTGGTGGCAGGAAAAACTCGGCCGCTTTCCGTCTCTCACCGTTATTAAAATAAGAGCAAGGTTAGGTCCACCTGAACAGGGCCGTCAGGGCCTTCAAACCCATTCACATCCTTCCTCATCCGTTTATTCTTACCGTTGAACATCGACTGTGTTCTGCAGACTCTCTATGCCACTTGTGTTTCTGAGCTGAACGGAGAGATTAGCAGAGACCAGTGTTCCTCGCTCCTGGTTCCCAGTGTCTGCTGCTTGTTGCTTCAGACATGGAATCAGAGGAGAGGCAGAGCTGGGAATCCAGGTGAATGCAATTAACCGCCCGGCGGGAGAGAAGAACGTCAGACAGCTGGACCCGGAAATGAAATGAGCCCAACGTCATTGCAGCTAAAACAAAACTGCATCAAACAATTCATCTCGATCCATGTGCCAGTCCGCACACATGCAGAAATACCTGTCACACACAGGTTAGCGCTTTGGAAATAGCTGAAGGCTCACGTGCGTTCCAGCAAAGTCGCAGAGGAGAGACGAGGCCCGAATGACGGAGTCAAACCGGGCGATTGCCTGGAGCGGCAGCCTGCGGAGCTGTGTTTGCTCTCTAGCTGTGGCTGATGTCATTTAAATGATGTGCTGATATTATAATGTGCTTGTGCACATTTCATGTGCGTTTGTACACACGAGATTGTGATTGTCTGAGGCAGATGAAACTTGATGATTTGGTAGCCGTGCAGATGTGTTTGGTTATTTGTGTATTCATGCACAAAATGCCCGATTATTGCAGCAATTTAACCTAAACTAGATGAAAATACGGTTCATCCTTAATTTTCAAGAGTAAATATAGAAAAAGTCGGAATGAAAACCGCATCGATCCTGCTGCTGTGCCGCCGCCGCGTAAAGTAGAAAAGCTACAACCTTTAAATGAGCTGGACTGAGACCCACTGCAACATGCCACTAGTTGTGTCAGCGTCTCTGCTCGTATGACCCCCCCCCCCGTAAGCATGGCGGGGGCTGACCGTGTGGACGTAGGGACACTGATTTTCAGGTGCATCCTAAACGAAACACTAACCCCCCAACGTCATCGCCGGACAACCTGCTGGGTCTGTTTGGAGCCTCCAGCCTTTGCTCGCCGCTCTGTGAGTTTTCCTTTGCAGCTAACAATCGGCCTCTTGAATACAGCTAATCAATAGGCAGTGCAGCGTTGCAGTTTCAGCCCTGAGATGTTCATTGCAGCAACAGGCCATTAGAGCCCAGAGTTAGCAAAGGGAAATAAATCGATGGCATTGTCACGTAGAAGGATGGAGGAGAGCAGCGGACAAAAAGCAGGAGGACGAGCATCACAGCCACATAATAAACTGTCAAACACGCTGCTGCTTCTCCTTCTTTACACATTTATGCTCAAATGTTCTTTCTGTCAACAGAGGGAGAAACTTTTTGATTTCTGGTTAGAGGATCAATAGCAGATGGATGCTAATAGCTAGAGCAGTTACCATGGTTACTGCTGCTGAAACTGTTTTTTGGCATGATCTCGTGCTTCCCTTTAGTTACTAATAAAATCACTTTGTTTCTTTTTGCTCTCAGCTGAGCTTCTTCACCCTGTTGACGTTCGCTTCGCTCTGCTGATACGTGATAATCCACATCTGGCTGTATGACGGTCTGCTTGTCTACAGCAGATGTGCCCAGTCGACGGCGGGAACGTGCATCACAGGTACGAGCGAGTGCACAGATCCGGACCTGCACAAAACCCTCAGCATCCTGACCCACACTCGACACAGGCCTAAACCTTTACATCACTGTCTTAGATCACGAGTTCACGTGTTAGAAATGTTATATTATGATATTAATGAACTTCTCACATTAGTTTTGGAAACTGCCGTGGTCAGAGTCCGGCCTGGCCGACTGCAGCTGCTTACAAATGTGCATTTATTTAACTTGATCTGCTCAGTAAATGTGGCTGATGAAAACTGCATTGATTGCGCTGCACTTTTAATGGAATTACCTCACTTTAACACAGACAATAGAAGTGAAGGGGAGAAGCCAAGAACAAAGACAAATCAACAAGTTAATGGTCACTTTGATGGGCAGCGACGATTTCTCCCCGGCTCAACAAGAGCAAATTTGACCTATTGACAAATCCATAATGTAAATCCTTTTCATTTCCTTGTGGAAGCAGCTGTTCATGCAGCAGCTGCAACGGATTCCACAGCTACTAGATTGGATTGATCCCAGATTTTACCGATGGACAACAGCTACCCACGTGACGTGGACATTTCCACAGGTTCTGTGAAGGTTCCTGCAGTACTTCCTCCCTGGAGTCCAGCTGTTGCCCAGAACTCTGAGGTGATGGCTGTGGAGTTCTGCGTTCGGGTCTATCGGAGCATGATGATGCTGCTGCCATCAGGGCCTGTAATCAGACAAGCTTTTAACGGAGGCCCTGCTCACACACACACACACACACACACACACACACACACACACACACACACACACACAGTATGATAAGTAGAGGAAAATGTGGAACTGAAAGATACTTGGGAGCGATCGTGAAGACTAAATGGTGCTGAGTGCGAGTGCTGCGATGGAACTGAAAAACCAGAGCTCATCAGTCCAAACGTCATATTCTGCTTTTAGAAATTAACATTTAAAATAGAACTTTTCAAAAACAGCCGTTCATGCATTAAACACAAGTTCTTTAGTAGCTCATTTAGTTTTAAGTTAACGGTTCTGTGACATTTCAAAGACATGAGAGGCTCGAATGAAATAAATATGAAACAACAAAATGACTCGAAGAGACACAAAACCGCCTGACACGTTCTCATCTGGAGAGAGGTGAACACAGGCCGGGCAGCGGTGACAGTGGCGCACGCGTACGTCCTCACTATAGTAACCAAACGTGTCATGTCGAGTTACGATCATCATCCTGTCCTGCGAGACTCGAAGCTTAGTCCACGGCCCAAAAGTCCCATGTGGTACCATCCACCTCCACACGAAACCTTTTCACTTCATATAGTGCGTCATGGATTTAGGGTTTTGTGTCTCCATCATGTGGCCCTGAAAACTCAGTGGATCGATCACTGACACAAGCGCAGACCTTAAGGGACTGGACAAAGCGCCGCCTCATTGTCTTTCCAGGTAAATGTAAAGCCGCCATCAAAGAACCAAAACCTGGGAGTTCTGTGAAGGAGGCCGGACTCCCGTATCCCAGCCGGGATCAGGGATGGACTCAAGGTAAAGAATTAGTCAGCGCTGTCAGGACTTTTACTTTTACTGATTTCTATTAAGTTCAACTTCACAATAATTTGTGCTTTTATATTTTGATCAGTTGAATTAGACCCAGGATGGAAACACTAACTAATTTACCTTTAGGAAATGTAGTTCCGAGGTCAGAGACAAATGTGAGTGAACAAATAAGGACAAACCAAAGCTGAGAGGATGAGCTGCAGGCCCAGAATCAGCAGCTCCCCGCACACAGAGAGCCGGACAGGAACCAGATTCATCTGACTCGAGTCCATCACCAGCTGCCTCAGTTACCAATATTATTTCACAAAAGACCAGAGAGAAAAAAGGAGGCAAATTGATTTCAGCTCACAGCTTCTTAGGCTGAGTAGAGTTTCAGTGAATGATGATCTGTGCTGTCAGGACAAACTGCTGCCTGTCTCCATTTTACACTCGGACATGGAACAGGATAAATGATTTTTATCCAACAAGATAACACACAAAAACATTAACGTCTGGTTCGTCGTTAGGCTCCAGGAACGCAAACTTTCTCTGAGAAGCTCCTCCGATTATCCGGACTCTATCCTGGGATTCCCCTGGTACAAAGGTCGGATTACGATGAAGTAGCGTGTCGACAAAGACGGTCACGGTGTCGTCCTGTGTAAAGTCAGGTGTTTCGTCGACCTGTTGGTCCAATCGTCCCCCTTGGTGGATTTCCTGTGCTGTCACTCCTGTCTTTTGTCCTTTGAATGTGCAGAGCATGTAGCTGTGGAGGAGGCTCACATGAGTCGACCTGTGTTGCTGCACAAACCCACGTCCAAACGTCGCCTCTTTCCACTCCGCCCCCGTCTCAGGACCTCGTGTCGTTAACAGGTGGAGATTTGAAGTCCAAAGTGTCTCTGAAAGTTTTCACGCACCTGAAAATGACGGCTTATTGTTTTCCATTAACAGCAGGTGTAAACTTCACCAAGGTTGACGACAGCTCGGGAATACTTAGCGTCCTCCCTGCTTGGAATGGTTCTCAGGTAACATCCAGATGTCTCCTAACAAGGACCCCGTCTCTCCCCCGTTTAAGTCTCACCACTTGTTGATGCTGTTGTTGCTGCTGATTTCCGAAGCCAAACTTTGAAAAGGCCAAACTTTTAAGTGGCTCCCCGGAGGAAACAGGCCAGACAGGTGCCAGAATTTGTGCCTGCTTTTAAAACGTGGCCGCCCTTCACTTTAGAGTCCAATTCTAAAGCTATGAATCTCAAACAGGCTTGGAGGGAAATCTTTCTCTACACTAGTCAGACGCCTTAAGCAGACACACACACACACACACACACACACACACACTCACACACACACACACACACACTCACGCAGACAGGTGAAGATCACAGACCGGGAGGAAACAGCTTCACTAAGTGATTCCACTGAAGCCTGCGGCCAGTTCGGCCGAGTTACTGTCACAGCTCAATAAGCAGACGTCCTCCAGGACGCGTGTCTGCGAACGCTGTCACTGCGCTGGAATGAGTTCGAGCGGTCGCCTGACGGTGATGGGGGAACACTTTCCAACCTGCTGATTGACGTTGGCACCGTTTTATTTCTATGAATCAGCTGTGAATTACAGGCTTTACGCCGAGTGGACGCTCAGTTTCCTTTCCTCACATTGACAAGACATCAGCCTGTGGACAGTGGACTTGTGTAGTTGGTTTTTCGGACTCGACAGTGTGACATTTCACGGGAATGTGAAGTTACATGCGACTGGAACAGAGATCACATCCTTCGTTAGATTCTCTCCATTGGCTTCGCATAAGATCCTTTAACTTTTTTACATACAAAGATCCTGATGGGCGGCTGTGGCTCAGTTGGTCAATGAATCATTCAGACTCCACAGGGTCAGTGGTTCAAGTCCCTGTCTCTCCTCCCTGCCATGTGACAAAGTGTCCTTGGGCAAGACACTGAACCCCAGGTTGCTCCCGGTGGATCAGGTGAGCATCCTGCATGGCAGCCACCACCATCGGTGTGTGAATGAGACTTTGGATAGACGGGACACAGGGGTGGACGCCTAGTAATGGTCACGCTCCATTTTACACCTTAGAGTGCTGCATCATCCTGAGACCACTTGGGTCTCAGAATCCAGACCTACTTGTGGTTCCCAGAATGGGAGGCAGAGCGTTTAGCTATCAAGCTCCTGTCCTGTGGAACCAGCTCCCAGTCCAGATTCGGGACGGAGACGCCGTCTCGCTTTAAAGACGAGACTAAAACCTAAATATGTTTTTGAACGAACGTTTAGTTGGAGCTGTTCCGGTGACTGAACCAGCTCTTGGTCGCGCTGCTAAAGGCTTTACCTGAGCTCCTCCCTCCTGTCCCCTGGCAGATTCTGGTCCTGCCCGGCTTGAGTGTTTCCTCTCCACCGTCGTCACCTTGTGCTGCTCATTGGACGGATTTGTTGTGTTTTCCCTATAAATCTGAACAGTCTTGACTTTATTGGGTAAAACACCTTGAGATGATTTTATATCTCCTCTCCTCTCAGACACACAGAGTCTCTTACAATCTTAGCACAAAGCTGATGAAAGCTGGAACGTTACTGTATGAAAATCGTCAGTGCTGTAAACACAGAAATGGACAGAAATAGGATTTCGTCAGCTCATTGATTGTCACCTCATATTTTCCATGAGCCCTAACAACAGCATTTGCTTTGAGTTGAGAAGTGAATTGATTGTGTTTAGTGTTGCCGTATTGTGTGTCGTCTCTGACTCTGGCTTTATTGAATCAGCCTTTCCCGTCTGCATCAGTGAGCTGTTACTCGTGATGTTGACGCAAAGTAAATGTGAGCCTCCTCCTCCTCAGTGCGGTTCAGTGAGGAGAAGCCAGGCAGCACAAAATCCTCCACTAACTCAGTCCGAATCCAGCGATTACAAATCATTAGCTGTTTGCCACTTCAACAGCTCAGTGCACAAACCGTGAGCGTTCGGGAGATAATTCAGCTGTTCCTCACTACACTCCCGTGCATTGTTGTCGTGTTGTTACTGCGACGTCTTTGTCAGCGGCCGTGATTAGTCGGGTTAACGGATTCACAGGAAAAGCTGCACTTCTGACACAGCAGACAAACACTGAATTACTTGTGACGCCTGATGAAAGTTGACCCCGATCATCAGTCCCCAACAGTCTGAGAACCACTTCATCATCAAACCAACGTAACTGTGTCACAGACAGTGAGGTCAGAGGGACTTTGTCTCTTGGAACTTGTCGGTAAAATCTCGTCTTTTGGACTCTTGGACAGAAGTGTTTCCTGTGTAGCTCCACTGTGGACAGACACGTGCAGGAGCTCTAAGTCATCGTGAATAGTGGCTGTTTATTAGCTGGACTAAAAGGCTTTAGAGTGAATTTTCCCTTTGACTTCTTCCATTGTGTGTGTGTGTGTGTGTGTGTGTGTTCACTGTCCAACATCCACCACCCTGGCAGAGAAGAACCTTTTGTTCCTCCTCTACAGTCCCCAATTACAGTAATCTCCTTCCTTCAGATAATCCTGCAGCACGGAACTCTGAAGTGGAGCGCTCCATTGAACATCAAAGTTATCTTCTCACGCCTCTGCTCACGCCAGCCACAAAAACACAGTCTGCTACCGGGAGACGGTGGACGACCGAGTAAGGAATACGCTTTATATTTGTCCCAGGACTTTAGGACTGCAGAGGAAATTCATGCTGCTGTTGTGAAATTATTACGACTACAAAATGTTCAGACACCAGCAACACAAGCCGAGTCACAGAATAAACTATGGACGGCAATAAAAGCTGCACAACGGTTCTGTATAAAATTTAGTGGCTTCACTTATTTGGTTGTGAGGTAAATAAGACCAGTGGAGATAATGAAGCCAAAGATCACAGCGAATGTGTCTCTAAATTCAAACCGTGTGGGACCATAAAGACAAACTAAAGCGACTCTTCTGGGTTTGTTAAGTCAGCAATAACGCGTGAAGAGGAGTAGATTTGTAGGAGCAGGAGGGAGAAAAGAAAGATGGCATCCCTGACCTTTGACCCCGACTGGAAAATGGTGGTGGACAGCTGCTACCGTACATATTAGAGCTTCACCGACTTGTCCAAGGACACTTTGACACGAGGCCAGTGGGAAGCAGGAAGCAAACCACAGCTACACTCTGTTCATTAGCTCCATTTTAGACTAAACATAGAATTTAATACTAAAAAAAAAAGCTGAAAACCACAGAATTTCATCTTATCGTCTCATGTAGGACAGCGTCCCCAGTCTGCGGCAGCACTCGCTTCCTCTGCGCCACCAGGGCCGAGGGCAACTGGAGTGTGAAATTACTCTTTGCTCATAATTCGTCCACCGTGGTTGATCATCATATTGAGTTGGTTTTAGATCAGTAGAAGTGCGAATCCTTTTCCCGCCGCACAGACAGTGTCAAAGCTGATTGACTGTCCCACCTGCGAGTTCATTGTTCTCTCGACACCTGCAGTCTGGGAAACAAAGACTTTATCCTTCTGACCGTTTCTCGGATCTGGTAGTTCTGCTTTGGATGGTTTTTTTTCACTTGTGCTTTAATAACTGTAAACTGCGTCGGTTTTGTGACGGTTGCACGACTCAGAGACTTTGTGGAGACATTCACAGCGATTTTTCTGTCTTTGTGGGGATTTCACCTTAAAGGAGCTTCAACCTTTACGTGAGAGCATGTCATTGTCTGATTTTCCTAAAACGACGCTGCACAAACACAGAACTCGCTCCTTCGAAGCCTGAAGTTATTCACGGTAACGCATGAACAGAAACGCGTGGGCTGAGGCGAGTGATAGAACAACGTGTTTCACCCACGGCGACCTTTCCTCACGCCGCTTACAGGTTACGTGTTCCCACCGGCTGCACCGGCTCAGGAAAGGATCTTCCCTCCGTACTGTCTCTTTGCTCCACTTTTGAAGTCATAATGTTGCATTACCTCAGCACACGTGTTGCAGAACCGCAGGTCACAGACTTTCAGGCTGAAGGTTTTTGATCAATTATTTAGATGCTGCGCTATTTTCCCTCTGCAAAGCTTTTAGGGCGATGAGTTCGGCTTTGGGACGACCACCACAGAATTACTACATGAAAAAGCCAATATTATAAAAAAAAGGCAAAGTATTTTTAACTTCAAAAGCTAATAGAGGAACATGTAAGAAGAGAGAATAATTCCAGTCGAAAATCAAGTTTAGTGAACACAAGTTTTCTTTCAACGTGACGCCCAAGCTAAACCACAGAAAACGGGTTTCATCTCTGCAAAGCTGAGACGTGTGACTGCGGTGTTGGTTGTGTGTCCCGACCCTCCTCTCTGGGCTTTAAACACAGGCGGCACGTGCAGCCTGGCGTCCAACCACGGACTTTGCATGTTCGTTCGCGCCTGCTGTGGGTTTCCACAGTCCAAAGACGGTCCCGTTAGGTTCAGCCTGATTGTTGGCCTGTCTGTGCGTCTCTGTCAGTGCTGGTCCTGAGACAGACTGGACGGGTCTGTCTCCTCCACCTCTCACCTCATGACAGCAGGAATGGGCTCGAGCCCGACTCGGTGACTCTACACAGGACCAGATTTCACTGCATGTGACGTCGACGGTTCGATTAGTCTCGATCCTTTCCTGCGTCCTGCTCTTGGTGTGTGGGATTTTGTGCTCCGCCGGCTCGGTTGCTGTGTGTAGGCTGCTCACTCTCACTGTGGACATTTGCAGTGAACATTTACTATTCTCTCTTTTATATTTATCATGCCTGTGTTAAAATACTTTGCAGCTCAGTTTGTCGGGCATGAACTGAGAGCAGAACCGTGTGGAGGGTAAAATCCCAGATTCATGCATTGTGATTTACACAGCCGACAGTGGTTGTTCCCAAAACATCACATTTTCCCACAGGTTCCTGTTTGAAGGTTGAGAGGTTTCGGAAAACTGTCAAAGTTTGTCGAGTATTTGTGAAAGTCAAGGAAGTACTTGTATGTGCAGTGGTTCAACAGAGTTCATTAGAGCAGTTCTCATTCAGCCCGCAGTTAAAGCCGGAGGTAAGACAGATTTGTGGGATGAGGTCCGCTTGTTTGGGTCTGTGGAGGAAGTGACTCTGGAGAAACAGCAGCAGGTGCTGACTGTGGGAAAGCCAGGGTGCATTCATTAGCCGTGTTCTGACAGGAGCACAACATCCATCCGTCTACTGTATCCACACATCCACGGCTCCAGAGTCAGCCACACGACATGACAAGTCTCGGTTGGATTAGCATAAAGTTTGGCTCTGAATATCCAGAGAGAATAAATCCTTAATATTTTGGTGACCCTCTCTGACCATTTCCTGTGACTTTTTGTGGAGAGCTGTCATTAGCTCAGAACTTTGGGTTCTGGAGGTGTGACTTGTTCAAAAGCAAATGGTAAAGGCACCAGTTAGGCATAAATTAGTCGTGAAATGTGATCTGACTTCATCAGCGTCACACTCATCCCGGCTGGTAAAAACACAAACACAACTATTATCTAAGACGTTGAGCTCTTCATTCTCAGGATCCTTATGTGGAAATTACCAACCAAAACCTGAGACACTAAGAACCAAACACTTTAACTCTTGCACACAAACCCTTTACTCATTGTGATTCCACTGGGGTTCGAACCCAGGACCTTCTGCGTGTAAAGCAGACGTGATGACCACTACACCATGGAACCACAGGAAATGGTGAGTGTGAGGAGGGTGGAGGGTTGGGCAGAGGAGACGAACGTGGGGCCTCACAAGCATTAGGCTGAAGCAAGAAGGACCGACTATGATCACAAACAAGCCTCCGCTGTGACTGCTTGTCTTTCAGAAACAGCATTTCTTCAGCTTTCATTTCATATGCATCATGTCCTGAGAAATGTTCATGTGAAACAGAACTTCACATGTTGGAAACTCATGTGGCTTGTGGCATTTTGCATATTTAATCATATTTCACATGCAAGAGCAGAAGACAAGAAACAACTTCAGCCACAGCGCGGAGCAGAGCGCGGAGCAGAGCGCGGAGCAGAGCGCGGAGCAGAGCGCGGAGCAGAGCGCGGAGCAGAGCGCGGAGCAGAGCGCGGAGCAGAGCGCTACTGTGGCCCACATCCTTCTTCTTACCTTCTCACTTTGGGAGAGGCTGAATTTGAATCTTAAGGTTTTTCATTAGTTTCTCGCTCCCCACAGATGAACTACAGGAAACAGGCTGAATGTGACGCGTCTCAGCTCGTTGGGCTTTGCTGATAAGGACGATGCATGTTCATATTTCACTCCTGCATACTAATATAGCTGAGATACGTGTCTGAATGAGGCAGTGGAGAGAACAGCCTTTTTTATTTTGTGGTTTTTCTACCTCTAATAATAAAGAATATGGACAAACTTTGGATTGTTGCTCTCCTACGTCGCTCCAAACCTGCTTTTCGTGGTTTGACACCAGCTGAGATAAAAGCACCACTGCTCTGTGCTGCTGGAACCATCTGCTTCCTTTTTCTTACCGTTTAAACGTCGCACACATGCTGATCTCCAACCCGACGGCTGTTTTCGAGCGCAGTGTCTGCAGCCAAATGCACCAACAACGACGCTCGGATTTGCATTTCGCTCATTTTCTGTAAAAGTTTGAAAATCTGTTTGCCGGGCGGCAAACTCTGCTGTTACGTATATCAAGCAGCATTCAAACAGACAGATGTGGTGCTGCTGAAGCAGTTTCCATACGTGTAAAGAACGAACAAACTTCAACTTCTCCACATAAAGTTCCATCAGCTCCTCACTGAAGGCGCCTGCAAGCTGATGGACACTAAACAGGAGTAGAGCAGATGCATATTTTAGTGTTAGTGTCACTATGGGGATTATTGAACAAACCTTCAGTCAGAAAATGACAGAAATCAGAAAATGTGTGTAAAGTTCTCAATTTCATTACGTCAGACTTTGTTCTCGAGAGGATTCGCACATTTACAATTCAAACCCAAACGCAGCTTCTGTGATGTGCACTGCTGTTCTAATGGGAAGGTGATTGGAGTGACAGGTGTCAGGCTCCACTCATTAAAGGTCTGATGTCACAGAGCTGCATGTAGCACGAACAACAAAAGCTTAGTGTCAGTGAATCCTCCGCACTCACCATCCCGCTTCGATAGGGACTTGAAGAGCCACTTTCCTCCCAGCAGCCCTGCTGAGCGACACGTTGCCTTTTTATTAATGAAAGTCCGAGCACACAAAGACATCTCATTCTTTTTCCGTGAATATCGACAGAAAAAATGAAATCTTCCACCAACCCTTTCACCCTCATCATCCCACCAATGGACGGAAACAATAATCAGGTCGGGAAGTGAGTTATCGAGGCTCGATGCTTCATTCACAACTCCGCCATCCGCTCGGGGAGTAGGGAAACGCAATTTATTCAGTCTTATCGGAGAGGCAGAATAAAAGGGTATTAACCACACACACACACGCACACACACACGCACACACACACACACACACACACACGCACACACACACAGTGATGAGCTCCAATCAGCTGCTCAGACCCTCTGATGCAGCTGCTCTCCATCACTCTTATCCTTCTTCTGACCATTTTCACAGCACTTTTTAAATCCAGTCAAAGGCTAATCTTTTGATAAATGCTTCCATTAAATGCCCTCATATCTCAGTCAAAACATATTCATTAAAGAGCAAATTATTTACTGAGGGTTTTTTGCTTTTGAACCCTCGAATCTCGTCTTTTTATGGCAACAGTCGGCTCATTAAGCATTTCTAAGTAGTACGGGAGAAAACGTGTAGTTCACAACATGTTATAATTTGTTGTAATTTATTTATTATAATGTCTGAATATATGTATTACCAAACACAAACATAGTAAAACACCATTGAAATCGTGAGCCAGCAGCCACCAACGGAACGTATATCGACAGAACGTCGGCCGCGTTTGAAGGAGCCCGTGATGGACGGTCCAGCTGCAGCGCTGTGGTTTTCTAACGCGGCCTTGGACGGATGCAGCTTCCGTATTGAGACACTCTGTGAGGTTCACTATTACCACTAAGCATCGTCCACATTTCCTGTTGGTACAAATAACGTCGTATTTTGCAGGAGAATATTTAACATTTGTTAGATATAGAACCACCGTAACTTCAGTGGTCTGCTTCGAGGAATGAAAGTTCATTGTT
The DNA here is from genome assembly GCA_033026295.1 of Channa striata. Taxonomy (NCBI): domain Eukaryota; kingdom Metazoa; phylum Chordata; class Actinopteri; order Anabantiformes; family Channidae; genus Channa; species Channa striata. Next base: position 28,798,104 of record CM065171.1, read on the forward strand.
GAAATGGACCGTCTCTTAGGAAAGACAAAGCCCAGAGAGTTTGTTTTGAACCAGCTTAGTCTGATGGTTGCGACAGGCTGCGGATGTCGACGTGCACACAGGCGCACGGTCCAATATCGTTTGAAGATTAAATGAGATTGTCATGAAATGAATGAGGTCGAATGAGCTTAATGTGAATTAATCACCTAAAATAGGCTCGTTGTAGCTGAAAATGAAAGCGGTGACCCAGCATGATGAGGCCCTGCTGCACGAGCAACAACAAATGCTTGCACAGAACGATGAAACAACACTTACGGGAAATCCAAGAACCAAACGAGGCTTAACAATGATTAATCAGCGGAAACTCGATCACAGCGGATGGAAATTGTGGCCTAATGAGAGCTGAGGCAGACACGGAGGCCGGATTCCTGCACTGCACCACCTCCTGCTGTCACATCATCTCCCTCAGAAATCAGACGCCAGTCTGAAGTTTGAATTATCCAAACTGTGTGTGTGTGTGTGTGTGTGTGTGTGTGTGTGCAGCACTAATCCGCAGTGACAGGAAGTGCAGAATCGGACTTTCAAACACACGGCAACACGCCACGCAGTCTGAATAATGAAACGCCTCTGGAGTTGTGTTGATTGTTTTTTTTGCAATAAATCATTAATTTAATCAGCATCTTTTTGCAGAGGACGTGACTCTGAAGTCGAAGCAGTCGACCGTCAGCAGCCTCTGACTGACAGTCCGACTGCTCCCGGCTGCCGTTTGACCAATTATCAGCCGTGTGACAGAGCCGTGACACGCGCAGTGGAACAACATGTGACAGCGTCACTTCCCCCACAGGAACATCACCCACCGGCACGTTGACACTAACCACTGAAGCAGGAGCTCGTGTTATCGCTGATGAGTTCAGCAGGAGCCTGGCGACACTGTTCACAGAGCGACAACCAGCGACATGCAGCAGAACAGCAGAATCGAACCAGTGAACCCCGGGATGAATGATTTCCTCCCCAGAGACGAGCAGAGTGAGTGAGGACGGGGCCACTGAGGAAATCACCAGGATTACTTAACAGGAAGAAAGCGGAAAAGCAACAGGCAACGTTTAATCCAGCAGGTCTGTTGGATGAATGGATTTTTGTCAGATTTAATAAAGTTCTATTAAACATATGAGAAACCAAAGGAGAGTCTCGTTTCCTGCCTGGATTGGAGCTTGATGGGACACAAATGTGGGGTGGAGGTTTTTGTGAATGTTTGAGACTTCACTTGTTCTGACGCACTTTACATGAATCCTGCACCAAACTGTGACACGTGAACAGATGAGCCTCTCTCACCGCACTGACCGTAATAATCTGCACGATAATAACTGCCTGTGAACGATTGTCGTATTTATTCACACTCGTCATACTTCGTAGTCATGCACATGTGGAAACTGTTTTGCATTGCTGCTCTTCTGCCTGGATTCTAAAACGATTTAATCGCCTTGTGCATGTGCAACCACAAAGTTAAAATAAAGTTTGTGTGTAAATAAAAATATATATTTTTTCCTTATTTACCAGCTTCAGGTATAAATCTGACTGGATGCCTGAAGACAGAAGAACCTGCCTGCCCGGTGGCTCAGCGAGTAGAGCCCAGCCCCTCAGCGCTCCTCACGGCTGCCCGCCGCTCCCCCCCGGGGTCGGCGCACACGGCGGTGTACGAGGGGCCTGGCCGTGCACACGTACGCACTTCAGAACAGGAAACACAGATCTGCTCTTTTGAAAAACAGATTCCGGACTGAGCTTTGGTGACACATTGTCAGCCTGACTGCGTGCGACCGGTTTTCCTTCGACGGTGGGGACATTTAAGACGAAGACGTCCTGCCTGGAGGACAGACAGAAGTTCCATGCTGCGGCTTTAGTCAGGCTCTAATTAGCTGCTTGACTCGCCATAAGATCCAGATGTCCCAGGATGCATCTCTGCCCTTTTACGTGTTGTGCCTGAAACCAAACAAACAGTTTTTCTCGGGAATAAAATCCGAGCAGTTTCTGGACGCGGTGCCGATATAATACATCACTGAACGCTGCCCTGCATTCGTTCTACACGGACTTTACGTTCAGTCTGAGCCTGATTGTGACGGTTTTTTTTATAGCTGTAGTGCATCTTTTTGATCATTTCAAGACTTTCTAATAAGAAATATATCCGAAATCTTCCGGGCTCCTGGGCTTGTGCCTGGTGGCCTGTTTACTTTTCCTCTTTTCACTCAAAGATGGAGGATTTTATTTACTGACTGAAGCTCATGTATTTTATCACATTAACAAAGATAATGTGTCTTCTCAAAAGTCACCGTTCACTGTCTTACCAAACCTCCACTGAGCTGCTCAAATATGAAACTGTATTTCTACCCAACGAGGTTCTCGCACTTATGATTGAAGATGATGATAGAAAAAATAGCTGAAACTCTTCTCGTCTGTGTGATCACATTAGTCAAAGTAGATCATAATAGATCTTGAAGAGAAAAGGTTTGCTACTTAATGATGAAAATGTCGTCAGCCTCCATGTTACGGAATTTGAACCATATGTCAAATCTGAAAACAGATCAAACGAAGACCTGGAAGTTCTTTCACTGCTTCATGTTTTGTTCTTCGGTATAAATGTGTGATGAGCTTGTGACTCAGTTTCGAATCCGTCTGATCTGCTTCACCAACAGGTTTCCAGCAAACAGTTTCTGTGATGATATTCTCACGTTTCCTCGCGGCTGTTTTCTCCGAGCAGCAGTAAGAGCTTTAACGTGCACTTACACTCGTGTTTGTCACGGTAGTTTCCACCTGAAAGTGGGATTCTACACTTCCTGGTACTTGTGAGAGCTTGTTTTAAAGCTTCAATCTACCGACGTCTCGGGCACAGGATCCATTCACAGCATCTTTAAAGGTTTCCAGAGGAACATCTGTCTCCACGGAGACGCAGGGTTTGAGCCAGTAAAGCCTGTGCAGTCACACAGCTGCGCGTCTCTTTGTTTTGCAGTGAGGCCCACTGGGGTCTTTACGTGCAGGACAAAGACGCTGCTGAGCTTCTGAGTGGATGCGTTCACAGCCCCTCCAGGATGTGGAGCACGTAAAACCTGCCACCACACAAAGTCTGGGGCTTAGCAAGGTGGGGTTTAAATGCACATGAGTTCTCCGTGTCAGCTTACGTAAGTGTCCCGGCCTTTGGTGAACCAGAGGGTGGACAGAAGGACGGGGGAGGACGATGTCGACCGGTGCAGTCTTCTGCATGAGCGCTCCGCTACACAACCCATTTGGAAAGTCTTTCAGGTGGAGAGTTCAGCTGTGTGTCTGCAGGCTTGAAGGAAAAGCGGCTTTCCAGAAACGAGTGGAATGTTGCTCCGTTTCTCACCCAAAGTACCGGTCACTTTAATAATTCAGCGGCAAACGGGAAGCCGGGAAGATGAAACAGCAGATATGCTGGACAGAGCTTGTTTTTCCCCTCAGAGCATCGTCTTAGAAGAGCAGCATCTTCAGTGAAGGGCTGCCCCCCCCCCCTTTGGAGCTGTCTCCCCGTGGACATGAAACACTCTGCCGTCCTCCACAGCTTTAAAACTGCAGACAAAACACAGACTGACTGAAGACTTTTCAGTTAATTTTTCATCGATAAAAAGCCTCTGACAGCAGTGGACACATTTTTTAAGACATTAAGGCAATTAGCATTTTCATGGGGAAAAACATCTACTAAAATCCGGTAACCGTTGGATTCTTGCTGATTATTTATTGAATAAGTTATTTCACAGGTAAGTACTGCAGCTCTTCACTGTGTCTCTGTCCTCCTGTCCTACCTAAATATGCTCACTACTTATACCAAGATATAATATTTATTTGCATTTTATTGTAAAATAATAGATTGTTGTTACCAAGCTGTAAAGTGAGGTGCTGCCCAGAAATGTTTTTAATAATTACTGGTTATCAAATACTGTAATAACCTACATACTGTATCTTGGAAATCATTTAAAACTGAGGATGGTAACAAAGAAATAATTATGGGCACAAATGAAACTTTATCTCAATGAAAAACTATCTCAATCTATTTCAGACCAAATGACATTTTCCTTTTGTCATTGATGGATTAAGAACAGGAAGTCTTGATGCCAACATCACTCCTGGGTCCGATATTGCTGTAGTGTACTCGTATAAAAAAAGGTTTCTGCTACAGTTGCCAATCAGGCTTGGTTGAACAGATGGACGGAGGTGAAAAAATGATTTGGAGATATTTTAAGATAAGGGACAATAATAAAATGTAAAGCCAACTTCTACATCATCACTGAGAAACAACTGGATTGTGTGTGTTGCGGTGCAGATCTGCCCCTGTTGGACCTGCTGTTTATATGATGTCGCCTTGAAGACGGAGGTGAAGCCACTTTTCCCATGAGGAAAAACACGCATTGCCGCAGCCCTGGATCTGCGGTAACGTGCGATTAGTGACATGGACAGAAGGTTAATTTTACGGTAAGTGTGACTAAAACACAGTTCGAGACGTTGCACAAACACAGACACATTTGTTCACCACGTTTCGCCCAGCGTCGCATGTTGTAGATTATAATGTAGAGAAGCTTTTTTCCGTAAAGGTCAGACTAAAAGCTCAGTAAACACGAAGGTAATAAAATTAGACCTTTACGCTTCTTGGAGGGAAGAACTTTTCCGATCGGGACTGAATCTCCTGGAGCGCCACCATGTGGAAAATGCAGCCTGTGCACAAAAGTGTTCGATCCTGGATTCTTTCCTTTAGCCGCCTGTAAACACTTTATATTTGACGTCCAAACACTCAAAACCTGGAAAGGGAGATTACCTTTCCATCAGTTATGATATATTATTTTTAAATACAGCGACGGGCAGAAAGCTGTGATCCTGGAGACGTATGGTGACGGTGCAGAGGAGCGATCAGTGCCGAACAGTTTAGAGATGTTGATGGTTTTCATCAGTACCGAGCGGGATAAGCGTCGGACACACTGGCGAAGAAAGGAAATACACAAATCAAACAAATGGTGAGTTTTCTGCCGCTTCTCTCCTGTCATTTTCGTTTATTTCCATAGTAGTGACCTCCAAAATAAAAGAATGTAATGAGGACGGGCTGTTGCATGCTTCACCTTGAAAAGAAGAAAGAAGAAAAATGAGAGTAAGGAATCAAATATGTGACAGCAGAGAAAGCTTGAGGCTCAGTAACGAGCTCTGAGATGATTTTTTTCTTCTTTTTCACCCTGACAACGTTGATTTGATGTTTTAAAGATCAAAAGCTGACTTATTCTCTGGTTTCTGTCTTCATGAAGGACACAAGTATAATCAAATTTAAGGAGGAGGAAAGTTTGGCAGGAATTTCTGGTGTGAAATCATCGACTACAGAACTCCGAGTGAATCCAGAGACATTAGGAGGCAGTTTGATTCAAGTTTCAGCAAACTGAGGAAACCCGTCATTGACTTCAAACCTTTGGGGAAATTAGGACAAAGTGTGAGCAGATGCCACGGTGAACTGATTCTCACTATTAGGACATTTTATTGAACTGTGAATCAGACTAACAGAAACTCTGCTGCCCAGGACGACGGCTACAGTGAGCTGAAGTAAGCTGGAAACCGATCAGCGAATCTGAATGAATTCAGACTCCGGCTGTGGACTGTGTGAGCGTTGCCAACGGCAGCTGGGGTCAGAGTTTGTCCTCGTCCACAGGACGACGTGAAGCTAATGTACGGGCACTGACGACCTTTGGGGAGTGTGTGTCTTTTCCCTAAATCTGATTCACCTTTGCGTATTTGCACCTTTACATCAGCACTAGATCCTGATCAATTTTAGCCAAGACCGTCCACAAGGAAAAACTTTAGGCCGCTCTCAGTTTCCACTGACACGTTATCTTTTGATTAAATCAGCTGCTGCTTTAATGAGGACAAACAGTGTGGACGGCACCACGCTGTCAGAAAGACAGACAGGAGGCTGTTAGCAGACAGCAGCGAGTCCGGCTGCCTGGGCCGGACGAGCAGCCGACTAACTTCAGAGTGATTTAACGTGAGCTGTCAGGTTACTGAAGCATCGCTGGCACGAATCCCTCACCTGTGAAACAAGACAGAAAACCCGTACGCGGCACACAACCATCCGGGCGCCGGGCGGGAGCGTGTGCAGAGGGACGGAGAGGACATCTGTACAATCACCGTTTACACGTCCGCAGATGTGCATCGTCCTCCCTCTGCTTCGCCACAGCATTTTGTCCTCGAAGAAAAGCTCTTTTTGAACAAAGTGCCATCAGCCGTGAATGACGACGGCCGAGACGAAGCCATTATGATGGTCATTAAACTTGCAGCACTGTCTGGAGCTGGCTCGGGTCAGCAGACTGTTTCAAAGGAAACGCTGCAGGTTTGTGTTCACCACCAAAATAAACTTCCTTGTCATAGAGCGTCTCAACATTGCGATTAAAAGCCAACCACGGATAAAAGGTAAAACCGAACTGAAGAACACAGTCTGCAGCAGAAAACAGCTGCTGCTCGTCTGGAGGTCATCTCTGAACTGAGTGGTTCCACTCCTGATACCCAGACGTCCTTGGGGGAGTTTGGAGCTTTAAAAAAAATAGTTGTCAACACATTTTATTCAAAACAAGACTCGAAGAAAAGTCCACGCAGATATTTCATTTCATTCAAGATCCTGCAGAGCTAATGCAGCCGGTGCACGAGGAGTGACGACGTCACCGCACTGAGGAAATCTGTGCGGAGTCGAGGACATTCACAGTCCTCTCACCAAACTGCAAAGCAAGTAAATATTCATCCACAAATACAGAAACCAAAAATCACTTCCTGTGTGTTTCATTCTCCGGTTGGCAACTCCCGAACAGGAGCTCCAGGAGCTGCTAACCGCGTTTTAGACTAACAAACGCCCACATTCGGCAAAAATAACCTCAAACTTTAGAAATGTCACAGCAGCTGGTTTGCAGCCCCACGCTCACAACGGAGCCTGCGGGGTTCTCGATTGCCGGTCACTCCCACTCCAATTTTTTCTTATTTTGCTCTCTTGCTGCTGACAGCTCTCATTCAGAGAGGAAACAGCAGATTACAAATTACATTCATTCAGAAACACTGATTTCTCTGGATAGTTGCCGTGAGGCCGCAGCGACCACAACTGCACTGCATGAGGCACAGAATTAGGCTCATGAAAAATCCTCAAGACCTTTCAAAGGTGTGTAAATACGATGTTTGACGACCCAAGGATCTGCACTTGGAAACCACTCGTAGAACAAGTCCTCCAGGATGTCGGCTGTCCTCCTGTTCCTCTATTTGACCCATCTATTGTCTTTCAGCTCCCCATTTCCGCTCCTCTTACTGTTCTCAGCTCGGTAGTTTTTTCAGGTATTATTATTTTTATCAAACTATGATAAATAATCATTAATCAAGCAGAAATCACAAAAATATTCAGAATTGTTTGAGCCTTGCTCATTTAAAGTGAAGCCTTGGTTTTGGCGTTATTTGAGAGGACGTTATGTATCATAGTAGATTAGTGACTCCTAAAAGAGGAGACGCAGGCCACTAATATCAGGACAAGAAGGTTTGTTACAACGAATAGAGGGTTTCACCCCAAATCCACCATCGTGAGACTGTACACAGCACTAATGAGCATCAGAGCTACTATCCAGGATGAAACGACAAAGATCTATGATCTGAAAGGTGGCTCCAAGTGATGATATGTCACTCAACCAACCAAATCAATCGTGCTGCATGGGGTGGCCAGTGGGAAGCACGACGGCTGAGGAGTGGGACGTATGGGCCACTGCAACCCAGCTCCAGATGAGGAGCAGAAGGTGGATGGGTGGATGGATGGGTTGGTGGGTGGGTCGGTGGGTGGGTCGTGGGTTGGTGCGTGGATGGGTGGATGGGTGGGTTGGTGGGTTGGTGGGTTGGTGGGTTGGTGGGTGTACTGTCTAAATAAAACCAGTTGCCCCGGCTTGTGTACACACTCCCGGGTCAGATGCTATAAATGGCCTGTAATTCAGCCTCACGAGAGACACAGAGCTGAAATAACATTCGTGACAGTTTAGACTGAACTCGGGGAGCAGTTCTGTCTATTTCTGTCTCCAGTTGAATCAGTTTTCAGTGTTTCCCGCATTGAGCTAAAGTATTTCTAACACGGTACAGATAAAGAATCATCTGGCTAATATTCCTCAACACAGAAGCCCCTGTCCTCACGGTCCTAAACCCCAAAAAAAGCGTTTCATCGCATTTTAAATAACCTTTTCATAAACAGTCTGCAAATACCCCAAGCTACAGTCACAGCGTATTTGCAGTGGCTTTCATTTCATTACCAACACCCACAATTTGATTAACACCTGGTTTTCCACTATAATGAGAAAACTGAGCAGTTTTAATAAGCAACAACTCAATATAGCAACAGCAGAAGACCTGCAACATCAATCTCTACCCAGTTAAGATCCGCTGCTTCAGCGGCCGACTGTGCACAGGTGGAAATCGCTGCATGTACAAAACCATACGCACGTCTCTTCATTTCAAAAGACATCACGTGGACAAAAACCTGAATGTCCATGACCCGTGCTGCTCCTCCTGAAGGGAAGAGAAGGAAACGGGAAAGTGCTTTCAACCTTTTGTTCTTTCTTTGTTTCTCGCTGGAAATAACGAGCAGCATTTAGGTGCTGATGAGTACACGGGGGGGGGGCACGAGAAGGTCGTTTGATGACTCAACTCTTGGACATTCACGTAGCGGCGGAGGGAGGGACTAAGCCCATCCAGTCGTTCTGCTGCTGAGGCCGACTCTTCAAACCCCGGAGCTGCCTTCCTTCCCATTTATGGAGACTTTGAAGGGGAGGCAGCTCGGAAATGATTTTGGCTTTGATGCTAAGCTCTGTGGATTTGTGTCAAATTGGGCCTCGGTTATGTGGCTCCTTGCAGGCGTTCAACTTCGGGAGGGTGAGCTTGAACACGCACCGACACAATCCAGGCCGGGCAATTTATCTTATCCAATGCTCTAATGAGTGAAATGCAGCTCAACCTTCTCTGAAGCACAGTTCCGTGTGGCTGAGGTGCAGGAAAAGGCCTCAGTGCAGAGGAGACGGAGCTGGGCCTCCACAGACACACACATTATTATGATGATGATGGCATGTCTTATTAGCTCATCTGGAATAGAAGAGTCCGTCACTCTCCCACAGGGGAAACCATGCCTCACTCACAGACAGAGAAGGAGGGACGGACGGATCCAACGGCTGCACCGAGAAAAGGAGCCGAAAGAGAAAAACTATCAGTGACAGAACGAGGAGGCATCTCGTGTGGGTTCCAACAGCTCGTAGTTTAATTCAGCTGTTCTGAATGTTGTGGTGGGGTGTAGACCACAGGTCTAGGAGATTATTTTGCTGCTATACAAATAAAGTTGAATTCAAGTTGAACTGGCGGGTGGATTTAGCAGCAAAGATCAAATTTTCTCTGGTTTAACTTTTAGCAGCACGTTTACTGGCCTTTTTGATTCTACTGCAGGGTGTGTGTGTCCACTCATTTTTGAACACGTTCTGTCAACTTTACATTATTCTGAACTAGAACCTGCTTCTCTCACCTGCTGCATTTCTGTTTCTGTTGAGCTTTACATCCTGAAGCCTGAGGAGGTAATTATGGCAGAAGAAACGTTTCTTCAAAAGGTTCTCATGCCAGTGTGAGATAACGATGCTTCCTCAGACCTCAAATTGCGTCGGTCCTTCACATCCATTCGTATCATAATGACGCCACAGGTTCACTGCGGCGTCACTATGGGATGTTCCAGGACACAGTCATGTGACGCCATGGGAACAACTTTCCACACAAAACTGTATCAGTGTTAGAGAAAACAGCTTCAGGTTACAGTACGAGACAACGTGGGTTCGGCACAAAAACTTTAGGAAAATTACAAAACGCTACAAACAGTGAGAACATAACAGCCGTAATCCTTCACACTGGAGTCGAACCCTGGTCGACTGCGGGAAAGTCCCGTGTCTGGTTGTACAATCTAAACGCCTCGTCCCCGCTCTACAACACTTTGAGCTTTTTATGCGACATAATTGCTTTAGGGATCAAAAGTTGTCGCTCTGGGGTTTCCATTGTAGTTGAACAGGTGAATGTGAAAGCCCGTCCGTCAATTACCCGTTCGTGGGGGGGGGGCACGTTAGGCATCAGCTGTAACACAAAGAGCGGAGCTTTTCAACACCTCTGTAATGAGAGTGGGCTGTTCTCTCCTTAGAAACGTGTTTGCCATTAATCCAGCTCTTACAGTAATGTTACCTGGTCGCCTGCTCCTATGGTTTATTGAATAGATGCATTAAGCAAAGGCCCCACACGTCTCTGCCTGTAACGATCTCATCACGTAAGGCTTCTGTACGGTAATATGAAACTATTTTCTGGTCTGGAAAATAGCCTGTTTTGGTCTGGACCTGGACAGGAATCCAGCAGGTCTAGATCACATGATCAGATCCTCATGTGTTCATGTAATGCAGCGTGGACCTTGTTACCAGAGGATCGAATACTGTGAGCAGCTCCAACCGTGAAAATAAGCTCTTTTTTTCTCGTATGTATGAGAAAAGTGTATAAAATAAAGTCTCATCTGCCTTATGATTAACTTTATCTGACCTCAGCTGTGGTCAGAAGGTCGGCGTGAGTCCTCCACAGCTTCAGTAATTTAATTAGTTTGTTTGAGAGTGACGGTGATGACAGAAAGATAGATCTGAGTGGAGGAGTGGAGAGAGATGAAGGGCTCTTCATTCATCCCATTTCCTCACTCCCCTGCTTTATACGCCTTTTCACTTATTACTATGCCCATAGAGGACGTTATATAAGCAGCAGACTGCACACACAGTCCAAGGAGACAGCAGCGATACGCAGCGGTGAGTCACTGTGTTAGAGGCATCTATCATTCTTAGTCTGATATGACATCAGCTGTCAGAATAAAAGGTGACTGCGCGGATCAGCCGGAGGACTTGACTTCTGAGTGACTCTGCAAAGAGTCGCCTTCACAACATTTATGTACAGTCATAGATTTGGGGGAAAATGCTCCGATTAGAAGCGAGGTATCAGTTTCATCTGCGAGAAGAGGCGCAGCCTGAGGCCTGGGACAATGCCCGAGATAAGGGAAGGAACGGACGAACTACAGCCAAGTCTGTTTCCGCCAACTCGCATTAATATTTTAGTCTGAAGGAGGAGCATAAAGTTTATGACTCAGTAAAGGTAGGAGACAGGAGATCGCACCGCAGATGTTGTGCAGGGTGATGACCACAGACCCACAGACTAAAGGCAAAGCTGCTGATTTACTGGACACGCGTCAGTGGAAAATATTCAAGTTTTTCAAAATAAGGTCATGAGGCGGACCGCTGTAATCTCATCCTGTCTCTGTCCTGTTTCCCTATTTTTTATATTTTTCACTAGACACACTCAAACATATTCAGTTCTTAACTGAGATGCTTTTTCTGCCTCGTGGTTTCAGAGGGACACTCCAGCAGGTCCCGACCCCACCAAGTCCTCACAGGATCCAGCTCCCCTAAAAACCGAGTCTGCCCACTCATGTGCCTCTTTCCCCTCCATCGAGACACTGACACACTCTTTCATCAGCTGACATTAGATGCAGCTTATGATGAAAGGCCAAAACTAGCACTAGCTGCCTTAGCTGAAAATAGCTCAGCTCCAATTAGCCCACTGACACCCCCCCCCCAGGACAACTGTGTCAGAGAGAATGAGCTGTGATGCCAAGTTGGGACCTGGCCACGTCTTGCTACCACATGTCCCAAAAAAGAGTGAAGACAAAGGTCAGATCGCACTGACTGCAGAGATATGAAAAAGGGAAAGTGATGGAACACGGGCCAGCGGCTGGTTTTAGTCGGATTAGAGCCACAGTCAGGTGGGTTTGACTCCTAACGTACAGACAATCAAAGGTAACTGATCCAGACTAATCCCCCACCACTATAAATAAGAGATGGGCTCGCTCACCGTGTAGCTGTGGGCTGATGGAACAGGCTACAGTACAGTATGGTCCTAAAATGGACAAACTGGTCCTCCAGGTCGCTGTTTTATTCCAGGAACCATAACTGTTGAAAGGCAGGATGCCAGCATGGATTGGAATCCTTCATTCCACACTTAAGACTGTTTAGCCTCGTAAATGATTGGTGGCACGTGGAAAGACGTGGCTGTGGCTCCGGGTTCGACCACAGTCTCCACAGGACGACAGGGAACATTTGGAAATCCTCGTTGGGAAATTGACAAAACACCAGTGATGGTGTCGCTGCCCAGTCAGGCGCTGGCTGAAGGTTTGGCTTCATGTCCTTCACACGTGACCAGGAGCAGCTGTGGCTCCAACCTCCTGAGCTACAACATCCCGACATAAAGAACTGAGTTGAACACACAAACCCAGACGAGGTCAGACCGTTCGCAGCTGCAGGAGCATTTACAGCTATTATCTCAAACCATCCACATCATACGGAGAGGACTTTCTACAGATAATTGGTCGTGGATAAAAGATGATCCCTCTTTCAACATTGGCTTAGTCACAGATCTGCAGATGACAGAGGTTGTTTTCATGTGGTTGTTAACATCCTGCTCACATGGGCCCCGTTACTCAGTAAGACCTGCGTTCTTACACGTTTCTCTACACTACAGATCAGAGAATGTTCTTACACTTCCTGCTTTACTGAAGATGCTTTGGTAGCTGACGTCATTACCAGGTATCCCAGAATGCAATGCGTGCCAACCAGAGACCTTGGGGTTTGAGACACTATACGCTCAAAGCTGGTAAAAAGTTTGTCCTAGTGCAACTGTGATGACACTGTATTCACCCACCGTCGTCATAGCGGAGGTTTCAGCACTTGTACTGATGCTCCACCAAGTGTTTAAATGTAAGTGACTTTACTCAATCGAGGGAAACAGTGGAATCAGGACATCACCACCGTCCATGACGGCTTCACTACATCACAACCCAACTGCAGTTGTATAAGAACTGATTTGAGTGTGTATTTAATTTTCAGATCCACCAGTGGATTAAGAGTCATAAGCCTGGTGGCTGGTTAATTTACCGTCTTTCCTGTGATGCGAACTTCAGACATCACAATACAAGGCCTAAAGATGAACGTAGCCTGTTCGGAGCCGGTCAAACACTTCAAACAAACACTGTTCTTTGCACATCTTCTCATGCAACAGCACAGTCGAGTTCACAATGAGTCATCGCACTTTAAATACCAAACGGCTGCACACGAGGGAAAAAACAACAGCAGCGAGTGTTCCAACCAAAATGTCAGCTTGCTGTCTGCAAACAGCGAGAGTTTCTCATCTTGTGTACTGCTCGTGTCTGTCATATTATCTCCTGTACATAAAAGAAAATTAATGGATGCACAAGCTCGTTCTATCACTTTTTGGATAATCATAGGGTTGTTTTCTATTAAATCAGACAGATGAGAACCGGGATGAAGGCGGCATCCATCTAAATATTATGATTAAACTAACATTTCCCTAATGAAGGAAAACACAAGGGATCATTTGTAAGAATAAAGAATTACAGCTTTCCCGCATCATCAATAGTCCAGTGTGAATGTCACTGTAACGTGCAAAACGTACGTCCCACGTGCAATTTTTTTCACATTTGTCTTTCTGAGATTTTCCTGAAAACACGACGTTTTAATTAGAAATGGCTGAGACGTGCAGCTTCCAATTAACAAGCCCAAAGCCAAAAGGTACGAGACATCACGCTGCCAGTAATGAACACGCAGGCACATTGACTAAAGACGGAAAAATACATTTGGGTCGGGAATAATCCAAAACATTAGCAGGATGTTAAATAGAGGAAGAAGAACAAGAAGCCTGCAGATACAGTAACTGACCTTTTTGAAAAATGTCCACCTCAGATGACGGGGCTTCTGTTAACGTTTCGCTCTGAATCACAGGAATCAGGAGCAGCAGATGTATCACAGTCCACATGGTTTTGGACTCCAAAGTTTTCCATTTGTGCCGTGGACTTTGTTTTCCCATCATAATGTGCAGCACATCAGCTTATTAACTTGTCAACAGAGCAAAAAATTCCACAGACGGCATATAGAGCAATTTTGTTCTCAGCCATTAGGCTGCAAGTCAGGCTCATATAATGTCGACTTTAAACGACTTTCCCGAAGACTGTAGATGCCTTAACGATCATTAAAGAGGAACTTAAAAATTGCATTTTACTGACCTTCAGTGATTTATTTTCTCACCTTGCTGCAGTGATACACAAGCAGGCTCCAGATGATGTCACTTTAAATACGGGTGAAGCCGGAGAAGGCGGTGAAACGCTTCTGTGAAGAGGCAAAGTAGAAAAGCATTATTGAAATGGTTCCATATTCAGTATCCAAGTGTGTCATGAACCTCACAGTGGACCAAAGCAAGCAGACATCACCTCAAGCTAACACAGCATCAATTCATTTACTAAAAGCAAAGGGCAACATTGAAATTTTCATAGTGGCCAAACTGCCTAAAACGTCAGCAGAGCTCAACTCCGTACTTTTAATTTGATACTTAATCTTTATCATTGTCACAGCAGTTTGAGTCACGCAATGTTGGGGGAGCGTTGCATTGTGGGAATGTTAACAGAAAGTACACGAGTCGAGCACATGCTACAAACTCTCATTTTACTGTTGCATTGTGGGAAACCATCATGGAAAGATTCACACACGTCATCTGGATAATACTACAACATGGTGAACAGACTACACCGTTAGCAGGCTAATGCTACGTTCACAGCTGACTTGAACAGAACAAATTTTAAGAGGAAGCTGAGAAATCATGAAGTCAACGTTGTTATTAACCTGACAAACCTTAAAGGGCAAAGTTAGAGCAACCAAACACCTTAATCAGAAGGAAGCTAATACAAAGACAACTGAGAGTCGTCCAGCTGACACTATTCAAAGCAACATAAGGAAGCGGCTCAGGTCACGGGAAACTTGAGGGAACCGGGAATCAAACCACCAACCTTGTGGTTTGTAAACGCCTGCTTTACCCACGACACCCGTCACGCTGCAGTTAGATTAAAGAGGAAAATGTGGGCTTTGACCCCACAGTGCTAACTGAAATTACACTTTTCACAGTTAAAGCAGTTTATTATTTGTATGCAGCTTGCATAATGATCAACAAACCAATAATAATCTTAATAATTCTACTTTCAATCATCTGCTATTGATATAAAAAAAAGTGGTTGCTGTCCAGCCAGGTTTGAGTCTGATCCTTCTGGCTCTGGGAGCATTGTTCTTACTGATCAATATTCAGTGCACTGACATCCAGCACTGGAGCTACATTAATTTTTAATATGAGTGATGATCCCCTTTTAAGAGTATAATCTTTTGGAGGCTGAGGGCTGGAAAGAGTTCTGAGATCATCGCTGAAACCTAAACTGAGCGAGGTGTTCCTGGCAGAGACGGTGGCACTGCAGTGATGAAAGCCTGCCGGCTGAAAGCTGAATCCCCTCCAGACAACATACGCACGGTACATCATCATTTTATGATGACTGATGGATCCAGGAGTCACTGCAAGATGAAGGGCTGCAATTTAGTGTTTTGGTGGACGAATTTTCTCTCAACTACCAGCTTCTACTTTAAATTATTGATTCCCATTTCTCCGAATTCAGGGTTGAAAGGGTCTGAACTTGTTGCTGGCAGCTTTTCTGCATCTACTTATGGGGCAAAATTGTTTTTTCTGTATTTCCTTGACGGATTGTTTCCTGTCTAACTGACTTTAGTGAAACATGGCAGTTGTAGAAAGACTCTCTTGTTGTTTGACAACAGAAGCTTTACAGCCATTTCACATTATTAAAACACTTTCTGCTTTATTATTGCTGCTGAAACTGCAAAGACGAGCTATAACATTATGCCTCATACATTGTTGCATGTGGAACTGTGTGTCCCATACTGACCCAAGTCCATTGCCAACAGAACCTACAGTGGACATGGGAGCATCAGAACTAAATTACAGGGCAAAGAGGAAGAAGGTGGCCCTTCCTCTTGTGGACATTCAAACTTGTCACTGAGCACATAAACACATTGCGTGAACTTTGTCCTCTGCCGTTACAGCAGTGGGTTTCTGGCTCAGGGACAAACCTGGTGGGTAGGCTGGGATTTGATGCCACAGGGTTCTGCACCCTATTTGTTTAACCCATCCAGCTGCTCTACCCATTGAGCTACCAGGACACTGGTACACTGTCTATTTACTGATGAGAGGATGCAAGACTTGGTGTCTGATATCAGAGAACACCTTCAGAAATCTTAACAAATCCTTCCAATGGATCAGAGCTGTTTTCGTAGCGAATGAGCGTTCTGCTCAATATTAAGCTGGGCCTTGTTCACCGTGGCTGCCCGGCCTTGCTTGCGTGGTTCAGCGCCCCATTCGCCTTTGCCCTTTTTTCCTCAGTTTTTGCCTCCTGGAACACTTGATTTATTGTATGTCTACATGCAACATTAAAAAACATGGTTGGTTCCCTGGTTTTGACCCCGTCTGCTCAGGATCCGTCTCCTGTGGCTTGCTCCTGCCTGATGAACAACCTTGCAAACAGCCCCAGGGGAAATACAGGATGAAGGAACGATGTAAGGATCCAAACAAACACCCAGAAATAGTTAAGTGGTCCAGAAATGGGCAAAGTCTGGCCCAGGTTTTCACACCGGAAACATTTTAAAGGGAATCGTCCTGTGTTCCTTGTGACGTAGCCTTGATTTCAGAGTTCATTTTCATCGAGTAATGATGGTCATTTGTCCAGTTCTTCAGGAACTATGAATCAATTTATGAGAACCCTTCCGATCTGTTTACACCACGTGATCACTTTTTACGTGGGCTGCAATTTTGTGTCGTCATCATCATGTCACATTTTCACAGGGAATTGCAAAGTTGCTTCCTCATCCCCAGCCCACAGCAATGAATCCTGCTGTGAACAGCTTCCTGTGTAACTTTAGTTTTAAATCTGACATATCACCCAGCTGCTGTCATAACCCCGTGTTTGCAGTAAGTTGCCTTCGTGTGTTAGCAGCTTGTGGAAAGTATCTGGTTAGGAAGGATCTCCAGCCTCCTACGGCTCTGTGTTAACAGTGGCAATTTGAGTTCCGACTCGCCGTGGTCCAATATTTTGCTCTTTTCAGCGAAACACATCGACAGCCACAGCCTGCAGTTACCTTCAAGATCAACAAAGAAAGTTTTTGTGTTTGTCCGCTGAGTGACACCGGCAAACAAAAGGAGAAATGACTCAGGCCGTCCCACAATGTGCACTAACTTGGGCTGTGCTGCAGCTGAACGCTGCAGATATAAAGCAAATAAAGGTTTTTGACAAGTGAGAGGCTGAGACGGGAGCCAGATGAGACAAATTTGTGTTTCTATGAACCAACTTGGCTTCTCCTCCAGCGCCCGGTTGCCAGTTTGAGCAGCCTGTGGCGACAGAATACTGTATCTACTGAATAGCAGGGACATTTTAGATGGCTTTGTCATGTTTCAACATACATTTTTAATCACGGCTCGGCGCAATGTACCGCCTCGCCACCCCGGCACAGAAAACTCCGGGGTCAGCAGAGAGCGCTGGCTGCGCACGCTTCAGTGGAAACGAATTTTGACAGTGTTTTCTGCTGATTATAATGAGAACAAATTGAGCTTTAAGTGTGTTGGCTGCTGATGGAGCGTGGGGTCGTTAAAGCTCGGGCCTGCGGGGGTCAGTAAACAGCCTCACACACACACAGCAGTGCAGGACAAATCTAATTAATGCAGCGACGTAAGTGGTTTAATACGACATTTATACAGGCACCAACCGCACACACAGGATTAGCTCGAGTCCCTGGTCATTATACGTTTGAAATGAAGTTTTAATGAGCTACTGTAAACACCAACGTTGGATGTGAGAGGAACCTTAGTGTGGATTTTAAATAAAGTGAAGCCCCGTGCACCGGATAAATGCTCTGCTGCCTGGTGACAAACACAGGACATTACATGACAAAGGATGGATGACAGGCTTTCACAGAAAACCGATCAGGAAGAATCAAAGTGCAGGCATGAGTCAGTCCTGAGCGGAAGAACAGCACTGGTCCTTTCACCGAGGCCACAACAGTGTCTGCGGCTTTATTGTTCTCAGCATCGCGGCTTTGTACCGTAAGAGCTGAACACAGCACCGCCTCAGAAAACACAAGCAAATGAAGAAAATTCAGGCTCCACATTTAGAAAGAAACGCTGTGAACGCAAAGACATAGAACCAAACACAGAGATTCTTTGCAAATTAAAACAGACGGTGATAATAAACTGGAGACGTTGTTTTCTGTGCAGTTCTCAGAGAAGAGTTTGGGGTGAGCGAAGCAGTTTTCTTATCACCAACTTCCCAATGTTTCCCCAACATGAACCAGGGGGTTTAAGTCACCAAAGCCGAGATAAAGACTTAGGCCCATGTTTCATTTTCGTGCTTCATGCTGAATATAAATTTTCAGCTGTTTTTTTCGTTGGTGTCGTCTGTGTGGCGCCGCGAACGACGTGGACCTGAAGGATTGTAGGGATAGTAGACCTGAGTGATTGAGTTTAGGTAAGACGGCGCCATAGAGCTTTGAACTTAATCCCACAGCCACAGGAAGCCAGTGCGGAGATCTGAAAAGCAGAGTGACATGAGTCACATGATGCCACATTTTGGATCATCTGCAGGAGTTGGACGGTGCATGTCGGTAATCCCATCAACACTGCAACGTTTTTCTGGCCGACTGAGCGGGGACAATCGCTGCAGATCAAACGTTGATGCTGATGTTGTGTCGAAGGTCTGGCAGGAAAGACAAGAACTTGGAGAGGTTAAGCTGACGATGTCTTCCTGTTCAAGCAGAGATGTCAGAGCGGTTTTAATGGTCTACAGCTACCGCCGCCTCGTTGAAACCAAACTTATTTGTGTCCGTTTGTTAGGTCAAAGGTGCGAATGCTCGGTGATTACTGAGCTGAAACTACCACCAACGACAGAGCAAATATCAGTTTCAAACCTTTCAACCTAACGTTCTTAACACATATTAAAAACAGAGTAAATCAACAGACTGGAGAGAAAAGACAGAAACTCAGCTACCAACAAACACTTGTTATTGTTATTGACGGATCAGTCTTCAGTTCCTCTGCAGTAAGAGACTCTGCTAACAAGAAATCAACAACCAAGCCGAAAAAATGATTTAAGCAACTTTCAATAAACGTGTGCAGTAAAAGGTGAGTGTAGAATATGTCTCTGCAGCAGCTGTTGTTTGTGGACGTGTGGGCACATTCAGACGCGTGAGCAGGTTGACGTGGGCTGGAACCACCACAGCGAATGATCGAGGACGACCTTTGACCTGCGCCATCAGGACGACCGTCACCACCCATAGAAGGACATTTATCCAGACGGGAAACACAGAAACCGCTTTTCATAGATCTAAGAATATTCTGTTTTTATGAGGCAGAATATTCAAAACACAAGTTAAAGATCTGTGGGGACTTTATTTGAATTATTTCATATATTTGTAGGAATCTAAAGTAACGCAGCACAAACAGTTGATCCGAGCTGTTGGACTCAAATAATGAGCAACTCACTTCTGTTTTAGCCCTTTTTCCCTTTTCTCAAATGAGTTTTTACTCAGCAGCTGTGTCTCGAACAAACTTTGTTTAATGAGTTGTTTTTCCTAATATAAGTATTTTCTGCAACAGGAAGATGATTAGAATCCGTCCATCTATTATCTAAACTGCTTCTGTGATCACAGTTTGAAATTAGAGGCAGCCTGGATTTATATTTCTGAAGAATCAGTGACAGCAGAGTTTGAGTTGACAGGAAAACACTGACTGTCACAAGTAATTTAGATGCCTAACACACAGTGCTATTAATGTTGTACTTAACGTGTAAGATTAGAAAAGAGACAATTAAGTTAATTAGTTATTAGAAAGTTAGTTTTAAAGCGAAAAAACTTTTTTGCAATTCCTCAGACAATTAGTAGATAATTACTGGAGAGAGCGTCGATGAAACGCACAACAACTCTTTGAGCTACTTTTCCATAAAGTATGTAACAAAACTCGAGTGAAACTAAGGACATGAACCGAGTCCATACACATGAATCCGGTTCTGTGCAGCTTATGTTCATCTTTTCATAGCAATGTTAACTTCTGAGCCCCAGACGTCTCAGTTTACCCGACATCGAGCACCAATAGTTTAGAAGGAGCAAACAGAAGAAAAAACTCACAGTTCCAGTGTGTGAGTCTCAGAGACATTCAATTCAATTCTTTGCCTTTTATCTTAAGGAAGAAAAAGCCGAAGCACCTGAAATTTGTGCTAATGAATATTATAGATTTTGTATTATTTTGACACAAATATGAACAAACGTGTTTTGTCAATCCTACGGTGGCTCATCTCATGAAACATTGTGGGTTCCATGGTGTAGTGGTCATCACGTCTGCTTTACACGCAGAAGGTCCTGGGTTCAAACCCCAGTGGAACCACTAGTTCTGTCAAAGTTAGAGGAGAAGCTGACCCAAGCTGTATCCGTAAAATTTTACCCATCCAGGTGTGACTGAGCAGGCTAACATTAGCCCACCTGTCGGACTCGCCACCTGGCTTTGTGACCCCATCTGTGGCCAGCAAAATTAATTTCTGGTCTACCTTCTGTCGTTCATCAGCCCGTTGCTGGTCGACGCGAGTATGAAGCCGCTGAGCTCCTCTGGCTCCGCTGTCACCTGCCTGAACCTTCTCCCGCACCCTGCAAGAACCAACAGGACCAGGAACTGCGAGCAGTGTCCGTCAGCTTTTAGTTGCTCCGTGGAAACATTCCTATAACAGTTACCTACAATGACTGCGAGGGAAACAAACATTTTCTTCAGGGCCATCGTGCCATCCAGACTGAAGCTATTTAATAAAAGACATTATATGTGTTTTGAGATAAACCCAGAGTTATGGCTACATTAACGTGTAGAATTCAGAGAATAATTATCCGTTTGTCTGGAACAGAGAATCAATGGTGCACAGGAAGCAAAAAGCCCCACAGAAACAACAGGAGGAGGATAAGAACATGATAGATGGGAACAGAAAGTTTTCCAGAGCTCAGGTGGCGTTATTAAAATGCTCACGCTGTCGTGTCAGACGCCACATGACTGAGAGTCACTTCAGCTGCAATCTGGAAAGTAATCAGGCCAATTTGTTACCTAAATGACTCGCGTCCCACTGGAGAAGTGCTGGTCTGGAATCAGCTGAGTGATTTGTCATGCTGACAGCGACAAAGCTGATGCAGCAAGGCTGATAAGTAAACAACAAATTACAAGTTGTGACCTGTGTAGCAGGAGTCGCAGCCAGACAGAAACACACAGCTCATACAACACAGTACGTTTCAGGAGTCGGTAAAGAGCCGGAGAAAAACCTCCAGGAGGTTCCAAATGGGTAAAACTGCACATCTGCCCATTAATCCAGACTCGAAGAGGAAAATGGAAAAACCAAAACACATTTTTGTAAATGTAGGAAGTATTAAATGGACTTGGACTAGCTGAGAATCTTCAGTCTTTGCAAGCGCCTCACACCTAGATTTGGACAGTTTGTCCCATTCCTATTGGAAGATCATCTCCGCTCCATCGGATTGGACAGGAAGTGACTGGGAACAACTTCAGGCCTCTCCACAGATGTCGTGTGGAGTTTCAGACTGGATTTTGGTTTTACAGTCATAGTTCCAATGGAATCTTTGTTCTCCTGTTCTCACAGTCCTTTAAATGGTGCCTGACAAACTCATGGTCTTCTGTCCACAGATCTCCAACTGATGGACAGTTATGGAGCATTTGTTCTTCTGTTATATTCTCCCATCTCTGTACAAAACTTCTGAATCGCTGTTAGACTGTTGGGTTTCTGGTGTTTCTTGTCCGGTTTTACAGTTTGGTCTGGATTTCAAGGAAGAGTCCTGGTGGTTTAGAGACTTTCCTCACGGGAACATTCAATTTTTAATTCAACTTTATATGTCGCCAATTTACAACAAAGTAATCTCCAGACATTTTTACATAATAAAGTTCAGACTATACAAACATTTAGAGAAAACCCAACAAATCCCCCTTGAGCAGCTATAGGCAACAGCGGAGAGGAAAAACTCCCTTTAATGGAAGAAACCTCCAGCAGAAACAGTAACCAGCAAATGCCTTGACCAGTTGGGGCAGGTGTAAAGTGTCGACAGGTTGGTAGGACCAGTAGCTGAACACTGAAAGACACACGGCTCCAAAGCCGGGGACACTTGAAGACAGAGAAAGAGAGAAGGAGAAGCACAACTACGGAAGAAAGAAGACACAGAGTTAATGTCCTACAGTGGCGACATATAAATGTGGGCTGAGAGGAGGAAAGTGTCTCAGCGCATCATGGGTTGGTCCCCCAGCAGTCTGAGCCTGTAGCAGCAGGACTAGAACCAACTATAAAGTTTTGAGCCCAGTCTTAAAAGTAGAGAGGGTGTCTGCTTCCCAAATCTGGACTGGGAGCTGGTTCTACAGGAGAGGAGCTTGATAGCTAAAGGCTCTACCTCCCATTCTTGGAACCACAAGTAGACCTGCATTCTGAGACCCAAGTGGTCTATTAGGATGATCTGGTATTAAGAGATATTTGAGGTAGGATGGAGCTTTATAGGTAAGAAGGAGGGTTTTAAATTCTATCCTACATTTAATGGAGAGAAGCTAATGAAGGTGAAATATGATCTCTCTTACCAATCCCAGTCAGTAATCTTGCTGCAGCATTTTGGATTAATTGGAGGCTTTTTAGAGAGTTTCTGGGGCAGCCTGAAAGTAGAGAATTACAGTAGTTCAATCTAGAAATAACGAATGCCTGAACCAGTTTTTCAGCATCACTTTGAGACAGGATGCTCTCAAAGTTCTGCTTCAGTAGGTGTTTATCTGAAAACACTGTGAACAAATTTAAGGAAATGATCCCTTCATCATTTACTTCAACATGTACCGATATAACTGAGAGTAGCCTCATTAACTGTACTCCTGTACAAGTTGATTACCTGACTGATAATTATGCAGCATCTTTACGTTCAATACTCGACACTGTTGCCCCTCTGAAAAAGAGCTTTAGAAACGGTTTCATACACTGGTCCTGATCTGTGCCTCAGAGTTCATGACTTGGTTTTCGTCCAGACGCACAGTGTGAATGGTGCTGGATTGGACAAATTATGTCCAATCAGGTTCTACACACAATTTAAAGCACCACATGTAGGGATGTAAAAAATTTTGTAACTATAAATATGACTTTTTGGCATTTACAAAAAAAATCTAACAATATGTTTGCACTTTGTCATTTTAAGTAAGTGAGTGTAGATTTGTGGTGTGACTGCCTCCTGTGTATCAATCACTCGCCGTCATTATGATTCAGAACAGCTTGTGAGCGTCATGTTTATTTCTAGACGGAACATTAGAATAACAGAGGAACTCGGCCCGGACTAAACTCTGGGGAAGCTGCTATATTGAGAAAGCAGCAGAACGGCTGTAAACAAACCGTCTTTCTGAAGCACTTCATCGGCAGGTCAGTCTGACAGTGAAACGCAGCTGATCCTGCAAGTTCCAATTACACAGAAGCTCAAAGTGCGGAGGTGAAACAAGAAGGGGAGCGTTTTAGAACTCCAACAGCCGACACCGCTCCACCGCGTTCCGATTCAGAACATCACTGCGTGATTCTTAATTCCTGACGTCGCATGTCAGTCACATTCGGTCAAACATGACGTGAAAGACAATGTGGGGCAAAAGAGACAGAGAAGATGTTTGGCTTCCCGAGCACGTCGCGTTCTGTCGATAATGTCGGTGTGTGTGTGTGTGTGTGCTGCAGTCTGAGTCTGACAGAAAAGCATCATCATTTATTTTTCCTGTCAAAACAACTGAAAACCCTTGAGGAAAGAAGAAAGTCGACGTACCTGCCCGAGCGGACCTCAGCACAGAGTGAGTGACAGGCACGACTGACGGATAAACGCAGAAATAAATGTCCTCTGTTCAAAATCCAGGCTCAGCGTTCACATCTGAGGAAAAGACACGAGGAGTCAAAACTAATATTTACGTTCACACACGCACAGAAGTGAAGATTTCCCATGACGCAGATCAGCTGATTCCGCTTCTTCAGACTTCCGGCAGTGGGCTGTAGGTGAACAGGAACCAGTTTCCATCAAAATCACACTGATACGAAGAGTCACGACTAAAAACAATCAGGCACATTCACGTATTTTTAGATTCAGGGTCACATGCAACTTCTGGGGAGGTCATTGCCTCCAATTGCTGACTGCAAAGAAACTTCCATCAGCCACTTAAATAAAAAAACACCGGTCCAAAAAAAGCGGCACAATTTGAACGAATTTACTTACTCCCATATTGTCACAATAATCCAGTGATAGTCGCTTTTCGTTGCTCTTTTCTTTTCTCTCTTTCCATTGGTCCACCCTGAGCCTGGTTCTGCCGGAGGTTTCTTCCTTTAAAGGGAGTTTTTCCTGTTGGGTTTAGTTTTTTGGGGTTTTCTCTGGAACTGCATTCACAGTAACATGTGAACAGTTAATTTAACAGGCATTAAAATGATGCCAAACTGTATTAATGAATTCAGCGGATGTTTCAAAGACAACCGGACTCAAACGTGGAATCTCCTCTTGAAGGGAAGTGGCTTATCTGCTATGATCCACTGTAAGTAACACCAAAAAATTAATTCCTACAACTAAACTGAAACCAATTAAGTTTTTCCATGGAAGGAAACATCAAGCACATTATGTTTACTGTGAACATAATAAGAATATGTTGACATGTAACATAAATGGTACTAAATACATCAATAAAATGTTACCAGAAAACACATTTTTGTTTACTCACATATCCAATTCATACCTCCCTGCAGCTCATTTTCTCTTAATAAAAGTGCAACAAAATGAAAAACTTTGGTTGAAAAAAAAAACGCTCAGTGTTTCAGTTGTATGGGAACGTGTTTCTGAGCAGACTCACACTTTACATTGGTGCAAAAAACAAAAAGCAAACTCGCTTTTTAGTTTTAGAAAGATGAACCAGCCTGGATTGGTGGCTTTCCCAGCGTTTAGCATCAAATTAATATTTCTACCTTTGTTCTGGTCAGTGTCATCTATTGCGCCTGCAGCCCACTGCCGTCCGTGTCTCTGGCAGATCAGCTGGTTTTCCGGTCAGTTATTATTCATTCGGAGCCCGTTTTTGAAGAGACAATCAGATTTTGTTTCCTACAGGTTCAGAGTGGACATTTACTGGCAAAGGACTGAAGTTACCAACACAGAGTTTTATGTCTGTGTTCATCGTTTGACTGAGGTAGGACTCATGGAGGAATCATGTCTGAATCTATTTCCAGTCCCAGATATTTTCCCTCCCAGTGTCCCAGCACACGCCTGCAGAGACATACGTGCTTCAATGACATTAAAAATCATTTCTGGGCCACTGAGACAGACAGATTTCTGTTCACACCTTCCTCTACTCATACTAGTGTCCCTAATCGTGTCCTTTTCATATTAATGGACTGATCCTCTAATCTGATGCTGCCGGAGCCACGGATGTGATGCTGGATGCAAAGTGTGAAAATGAATAAATTCACAGGTGCAGAACTGACAGTAAAGTTCAGCCTCATCCCCTTTTGTCAGTGCTCGGCCGTCACAGGCGCCTGGTGCTGCTGCTGTCTCCATCTCCAGCTCATGGACGTGAAGAAAACCTGCAGTTAGAGAAACTGTGAATCGAAGCTGCTTCTCAGAGTCAGTCTGGGTTTTTTAAACCTGCTGTACTGGTTGAATTGGTGGATTTAAGACATGAGACACTAAAAACTAAAACTGTGCAGCTACAGGCTGGATGTCTGAGTCAGTTATTAACCACCAGTTAGTCTTTACAAGTCCATCGTCCCGCCGGCAAGTTCAAGGCACACGCTCTGTTTAAGCAGCAGGAAGTCGATGTGCTGCAGATGATCACAGGGTGAAATGTTCAGCTGCACAAATTAGGACACAGGCTTAGTCTCAAATATTAGTCTCATCTGTTCTTTTTTTCATTTAGCTGGAACGTGAATCCCCCCTGTGGCAAAGCTGCTGATGTTGTGCTAAAAAATATTGGCACGATAAATAAAGTTGAAATGAAAAATCAACCAGACCTCTGAGGAGTGATGACAAATGGCTTTTCGCTCGTTTAAACCAATTGAACCGGACTGACTGTGTAGGCAGACGTAAAGACGTGACATTCGAGCCGCTCTAGTCTGTAGCCGGCCGTCAAAAGCTGCTCGTCAATTTCAAACGCAGAATAAAGAATATGTGAGCGGAACCTGTGATGAAGTGCCAGCACTGACTGTTAGATTTCACAAAGCTGTTTACAAGTGGCAATATTAGATTGTGAGGCATTATGGCAATATTAATGTGTGTGTCTCAGTGAGTATTAATTTTAGCTGAGTGTGTTATCGATCTATAATTGTGGGGAAAGTAGCTTATTAGAAGATCAGACACAAACAGAATATGAAATTAATATGAGAATGTGTGACACACACAGTTACACCTTTTATTGTATTTGGGATGAGAAGGATCCTGGTAAGTTCACTCCTCCTTACAAACTCATGCACTTCTTCACTGAGACAGAAAGACATTTTCAAATCCCAGGCCAATTTTTTTTCAAAAAATTGTTAAACCAAACCATTCATCTCATTAATTTTAATTGTTATTGTTTTACAACATTATAAATCACTGATATTATTAAAAAGGGAGGAATGAAATGACGGGTCATTATTAAGCCTCTCCCACCTCTGCTTTTTTAATATGAGACTTCTGCTTCTTTTCATCTGAGCCGCGTCCTGCTGCTTTTGCCTCTTTGTGCCAGCAGCTAAATGAAGAGACAGAAACTTAAGACAGTGTGAGGATGGAGAGGAACACGCACCAGTGGCCTTCAACTTCCTGGAACTTAGTCCTGCTCGTCATCCGATTCCAACCCCCCAGCGTCTGCGCGCGTGACTGGTGGTGAACAAAAACCAGTGCCACGTAATAACATCACAAATGGAATTAATGTTGCAGTAATAGAAGCTCGGGCACAACGTGTGAACGTGTAGTTGTGAATAAGTGAAGGAGAGCTCTCACGGAACAGTTCCACTAAGAAAATGTCCAACTTTGTCTTCGTGATCCGTCGCCCTGAATTAATTATGTTGCTGCTGTCTGTACTCGTTCATTCAACCCGAGCGATGGCGGCGTCTCCCGCTCGAGCGTGGACGTGTTTCCAGGCAGAAGTTGCACAGAAAAGCAGAACTGTGACGGCGTCTGTTGAACACAGAAGCAAGAGATCCAATAAAGGACTTTACATTTTGAGCTGGAAACATTCAAAACTGTCTGTAAAATTAACGGTTAGTTGATCGTTTGTAAAAGTAAGAGCAGCGTCCTCTCACGTCCCCTCTGAATGTTGCATTCGGCGGCATCACTGTTTCCGTTAGGACAGTTCTTGAACGATCACACTCGCTTCCTTCTGTCTGCAGAGATGATTCCTATCAGCTAAACACATTCAATCACTGCTTCAGGTGACGGCGTTTGCTATTTATAAAGCGAATTCTGTTAAATAGCACTATTCATTCAAAGTCAGGGGGACAGACGGGGGACAGAAACAAAGAAATGGCATTTAAAAATGAACAAAATCAAATCCCGCCTGACGACTCAACAAACCGCTGACCCCTCACCGGGGTCTGACTGCAGCCCGACTCCGGCCGCCCTACATTCTGGTCCTGGAGAAACGAGCCACTCTGCGGTGGAGGTGAGAGGCTGAATGTCGAGAGAGATGCTGAGAGAGCGAAACTGAACGATCTCTAATTAGCAGGTGATTAAGGCCGACTCTCACAGCTGTAAAAAGCCATTAACCTTTAATCGTACAGTTCATCACACGCAAGGTTAGAGTGAGCGCGTGAGCGAGAGACGGATCTGTGCAAATTAGAGGAAATGAAGCCGTGTGCGACACAACCGGGTGAAGAAATGAAGGTGGAAATCTGAACTGCTTGTGCTGAATGGATTTGTTGGATCCGGTTGCTGCTTTTAGTAAGATTCAAAAATACAGAAATTCTTTAAGACATAAACTGAACTGGTTGTCAGAGGAACTTGTTCGTCGTTGTGTTTAACCTGAAAAACCCACAGCTCATATAATAATAACAGTTTGTTAAAATGTAAAAAATGTTTGCATCATCTGATGCCAAAATAGCAAAAAGTGCAAGACAAAGACATCAACATGGAGTTATAACATACGCTCAGCTGGTAAAATGCTCCTTCGTCAGATGTAGCAAAAATTGTCAAGGAGGATTTTTAAGTTATGAGAAACAATGAAAATTAAATGGGAGAAAACGTTTGAATCCCGAGATTATCAGTGTTTATTAAGTTAATGTGTAAAAGCAGGTGCCTGATCTTTAAATGAGCAGCTGACGACATTTAATGCTTGAGACATACAATAACACAATAATGCTTGAGGCACCGCGTGTGTGAAGTCAAGCTCGCACTTTAAATTTACTGTAGTAACTAACTGGCATCCAACATGTGAACAAAGCAAATGAGTTTTGGAACAAGGTTCTGTGGTCTGATCAGACCGAGGTTTTAGAGATAGGAAATTCGATTCTTTTGATCTTTAACTCTCAAACAGTAAATTGAACGAATCATTTTGAGTCATTTCGTTCATCTTAAACCACGTCACGCTATGTCCCTCATGTGGCCGTTGTAAAAAGGGCCGCGGTTCTCAAACACTATATACGACATGGTTTGATTCAGCTGACAAATTATAATGCACAAACTATCACAAGCAATTCAAACCACGTGAAAACCTAGAAAAGCAAATACATACGACAATGAAGTGACTTGTGTCCTACGTCCTCCCTGCCATCGTTGTTTAACAGCGCGACAGTGAAAAAACGATCCGTATTGATCTGGATGAACGACTCATGACTGAACTGTAGCACTTGCTGTTCGCCACGGAGCGGCCTGGCTGTCCCGTGACAAAAGAACGAGGACCCGAGGACGGACGCACAGTTCAGTGAGTCGTGAACGAATCGTTTCAGTTTCCTGTCCTGCTGACTGAGCTTCTGCAGCTGCTGCCATGTGGCGAGAGAAGGTGCTGCAGGAAAATGAACGAATCGTTCACCAAGAGATTCATTACTGCCAAGTCATATGCAAGATTCGTGCACATCGAACGAATCGTTCATGAACAACGCATCACTACAAGGTTTATTGATTTGGTCATAATTCCCTGATGTGTGTGTGGCAGACACACACCATTCAACAGTCAAACACGGTGCAGGCTCGTGCTGGAGTTCTGCCTAACGTGGAGTAAAAAATGAAGCACCTTTGTTTTACTTGCATTTAACTATTCGACTGTATCGGTAAGAGTGAACCTCATACAGTGAACTGACCCTGTAATGACTAAAGCGCTCCGTTGGCAAAAAAAAGTTTCTCTAAGTTTATATATTTAGCTCCAGTTTTCAGCCACTTTAGTCAGTGATGTGTCTGACACCAACACCTCCACATCTTCAGCAGTTTGACTCGTCTTCCTCCAGCTCGAGTGCAGCCGCGCTTTCTGCTTGCAGAGCACATCTGCTGTAAAAGTACAGGAGCTTTATTTTCTAATTTATTATGCAGCTCAATCTTCCACAGTAGAAATGAGCTGGTAATTACATCACCGGCGCCCACATACTGCCGTGGTCCGAGGCCGCTGAGGCTAAACGACGAACAGATGCCGCTTAACGAGCCGAGCACGACCGAGCTGCAGACGGATGGATGGGTGGACAGGTAGACTCATCAGACGTTAGAGCGGGAACTATTGGCTCAGTGAACCAGGAAAGGTTTTCAGCCAACGACCAGCAGGATGAACAGTTTGAATATCCGATGCGAATCTCGCAGCTTGGTGACCCACAGAAG
This sequence comes from Channa striata, assembly GCA_033026295.1. NCBI lineage: Eukaryota > Metazoa > Chordata > Actinopteri > Anabantiformes > Channidae > Channa > Channa striata. Next base: position 28,827,911 of record CM065171.1, read on the forward strand.
CTTTTGCTGAAAGAGCGCCCCCGTGTGGAGATGCAGGCAAATGCATGTTTTTCCTGACGCTTTACAAAGCTGCTACGAGGAACAAGAACGTCACTTTGTCAAATTCTCCACAGTTTACCGTGTTACAAGCAGCTACACCTCTCTGACATGATGGGCAGGAAACACAGACTCACGAGCGGCGCATGTGTTTTTTTTCTTTTTTACACGGAGTTAGCTCCGCCTCTCTCGCTCTCTGTGAAACACACTAAACTGCACCGTTTGCACTGAGGCTCCATCCGGGGCTGAAACCGACCTAAAGAGGAACGATGGACATGGTTAATCCAGTTCTCCGAAAAGCTGGATTCAACCATCTGACAACCAATAGGTCTGGGATCATAGAACCAGTGAGGAACATGTTAATCCAGATGGAAAGAGCAGGAACCAGGAGGCAGGAACCGTCTCAAAGCTAAAAATGACACTAATCCTTTGTTGTTAATCTAAAATGGGACTGAGACGTGTCCATCAAATCTGAGTCCAATGTGGAGTCAACTTTTGAAAAAAATGATCCAAACTTTGGTGGGAAAACAAACTAACGATGCGCTGAGTGGACAGTCTGTCCGGTCATCCCAACCGGAACCTCACATCAACAGCAGCAGGAAGTAAACGAAGGGGAGAAAGGAAACAGGAAACGGAACAAAGGGGAAAAGGGGGGGGCAACATGAGGCTTGATGCGCTGTCAAACCTGGGAATTAAATATTGGCTGCCAAAACAGCAAGAGGTGACACACACACACACACACACACACACAGAGTACGCGTGAGCCAAATGGGGGTTGATAACCGTGTCGTTCGGGTGAGAATACAGATCACCTGAAGGCTTTGACAAAGGATTCCAGCTGACTGTATGACCTTTATAACACCCCCCCCCCACACACACACACATCGATGCCAACGTGGTTTTGGAAAATTAGCATTTTGACAAGTGTTGCCTATAATTATACATGATAATGCTGAACCACAAACACGACTGAACCAATTATAGAGATGCTGGCATATTAGCACAAATGACAGCTTATTAAAAGCACCATCATGCACCCACTGAGCTCAGCGAGTGTGTGTGTCAGTATATGAACATACTGTTATTACTGAGCTACAACAGCGTGTCCTTTCTTGGCGTTGAGTGTGTGTGTGTGTGTGTGTGTGTGTGTGTAAACAACATTAACCGCACGTAAAGGCTCTAATCAGCGAAGAAGAAACGCCGTCGCTGCTTTGTTACAGGTGAATAACTCACTCACAAATTCATCCGTTCACTGTAGCTAGAATTAGCAGCACGTGGCTGTTGGACTTCGGAACCTGACATGTCTCTGCAGATTCTAATCAGTTCCTTCATGTGTCACAGTGGACATGTGGGCCGGATGCAGTGAAATTCTCTGCAGCCATTTCTGACATACAGGACAGGACATGACAGGATGGACACGACCTCGGTCACACTGACCACCAATCTTTAACCACTAAAATCTAATCAGTTCATCTCGCTCGAGGCTTGTGACCAGGACTAAGAAGTTCCCTCGAGGCGGCATTCCTGGGACACGAAGTTAAGAATGAGGTGCTCAGCTCTGCCTCTGGTGACTGCAGGACATATCATCTGCAATACGACTGACATCAGTTTGTTGCTTTACACCAACTTCACGTTTTGTCCTGCGATGTCCAGGATGCAGAAGACGTCTGTGTATAAATGACCGACTGTATGGACTGAGGTTACAGTTCTGCCACTACTGTCACAACCTGCTGTAAAACGGATGTTCCACTGTCTGATTAACTCACAAAATGCCGTGAGTCACAGTAGCAGCAGCAGAGTGAATTTCTTCAGATGACGTAACGAGGTTTCGTGTGAACTGGAACCTGCTCATGATTTATCCTGGTTATTTCTAGACGTGAGGGGCTGCAGCTTGTTCGTGCGCGGTCTTCCGGGTTTCCTCTGCATCCATCACGGCGGCAGCGTCGGACAAACCGCTCTTCCCCCCAGCCTCTTCTCATTCCATCTCACTCGTCAAGAGCAGCAGCAGCTTCAGCGGGTTTCGTAAAGACACAGACATCAGATCTTCTCGCTGTGAGCTGGACCAGCTCAGGTTTGCCCTGCTCTCATGTGACCTGAAGCTGCTGCCTGGTGTTTCAGGGAACGAAACTCTGCTGACTGATCTGGTTCAATGAGATGAGACTGGATCATTTCAAGTTGTTTTTTACTAACCACTTCAGACCTGATTTTTTTTTGCTGAGCAGAAAACGTTTTGCTCAAGCAGAACAGAAATGAGTGGAAAACGATTGTTAATAAAAACGTGACTAAAAAAAAAAAAAAGATGTTACGACTAAACGAGCATAAAACACAGCCAAGTCTTAATTGACAATGTTTTTAATGCAGGATTTAAATGTAAATTTATCCTAAAGCCTTTGAAAGGGGCACAATGAGGAACAGTAACAATAGCTGGTAAAATATATATTTGAAATTTTTACATGATGAGATCGTGTGTTCATGTGCATGTCATTATTTGTGAGTTTATGTCCTTTACTCAGGACATTTTAATGTTTTTAGACCTACATGTGAAACCACATCACCCTTGTGTCAAATGGCCCAAATTAAAAAATAAATTGTTTTCATTTGGTTGCATATCTTTTTTAATAATGTTTTTACTAAAATCCTCTTATCAACAGCACTTTGTTAAAAAAATGTATAGGAACATAATCTCTTTTCTTCAAAACACATAAGCCATTATTTGTACATCCACAAAGCAAAATTCAGCTGTTTTGAAAGTCATCACCTCAATAAATGATCATGTCCGTGTCTGTCACTTCGATCGTCTAACACAAATTACACGGGAATCTTCTTCTTTGGTTTTTGAAACCAAAGGACCATAATCTTCTCTGCAGACATCAGGATCCCTGAGCCGCCGTCACTTTCAGGGACTCACCGTCCTCTGTTAATGTAAAAATATTGACTCACTCTCTGAGACTATTAGCAGAGATCCACATGATAAATGCATTAATCTACAGCTGCACCGACCTGAAAAGAGAGAAACGAGAGAGAAGAAAAGCAAACTGTCGCTGCAGCATCTGAACAGATGAACCTGTACATAAAAAAGATGTTCTGCAAATAAACTAGTGGAAAATTAGTGGATCCCGTCTTTCCACTCAAGTCACATTAACCTGAATCATGGCACTGAGACGTTTTTCTCAAATGTCACAAAATGCAGATTCACACCGGTGTCTTTAAGACTGTATTTATTCCAGCTGCTCTCAGCAACTCACATGTTGATTTACCGTTTCACACAAGAGCCGGAGGAAGAATCGTCTCCATTATCCGTGTGTCTGTCTGACACGAACCGGCTCTGCTCGCCAAGGACACACGTGCAGCTGCAGCAGCTCAACATCAGGCTTTGAAGTCGTGAAGCTGTGATTTCTATCTTGCATTCTGTGCACGGCCACATTACTGCGGTGAGACGTCAGGGCCCAGGTACCGTGCTCGTCCGCACGGACTCATGATGACAACCTGACACCCTGCAATTACGTGGCTTTATTAAATTAGCCCCGACGGGGATCCAGCAGCGCGAGGCGGAATTAAGTCCTGTTATCGGTTTCCTGTCCCTGGCGGCACACGCAGTCAAAGTGTGACGCCTTCGATCGGATCGACTGGACTAAACGGGGACCGGGGAGGATTTTGGACACAACTAACTGGTGGGTTGGTGAAGTAAAGCAGAAGATTCAGCAGAGAAGTCGCTGTAAGTTCATCCATAACAGAGACACGTTAATATTTGGGTTGGTAAAATACAGAGCTAATCCTTCCACTGAGGTTCAGAGGTTGATCTGATGTTGTGTGACAGTTTAACACATCATGAAAAGCAATGTGGATTTCATCATTTACTGCACGTCTGCAAACGTGAACCACCAAGGGGACAGAAAAAAAAGTTTAATTTCACGACAAATGTTCTATATCTGACTCAATGAATCATCAGCTGGTTACTCGTAATTCTGACTCACTGTGTTTCTCAGCAGCTGCCTGATCCAAATCCTGGAGGTTCTGGTTCCAACCTAAATGAAGGTTAACGGCTTCACTTCAATCCGACAATGTGACGGTGAAACGGCTGCGTGCTCCAGAGTGAAGACGCATCACTGTCCCGAAGCAGTAAACGCAGCGTCAGTGCTGCTACTGAAGGTTTCCTGCTACAACATTTGCTACCAATAAGTTTCACGGGTCCATTTGTCTGTCATCAGCTTCCAAATTTTCACATACAGGTTTTTCATTCTTGCAAGCAGGTGTGATAAAAACTACGATGGTGATGCGTAACATTAAAACTTCCCTCGTGGCTGCGTTGAAGATATTTAGGCATTTGTCTGTACGGAGCAAGATCCAGCATCTCTGCATTTCTGCCATACTGCAAATAAACACACACACACACACACACACACACACTAAATGTGAAACCGACCAGAGGACGTGAACCCGCAGCTTCATCTGGCAGCACATCTACACACAGAAAAATCTGTCTGTCTGTATGAAAAAGCAAATCTATTTCCAGCAGCTAATGGGAGGCTGAACCACACGCCCACCAGATATGAGCAGAGAACAACTTCCACTGAGATTATTATGCAAATTATCACATTAGAAAGCACGGCAGAGTCGTGTAATTTGCATGAATGAACCGGCGTGTAATCCATCAGTCCATTAAACGAACACGCGGAGAGCGAGAGCGTGATGGGCCTCTGTAGATACAGAGCACGAGTCAAACACAGGACGGGGAAGAAAAGAGTCGCCGACAGCGTCCCGGTGTTTACAACGACCCGCCGTGAATTATCCCGCAGATCCTGAAACACGGCAGAGAGGTGACTGTTTCAACCTGCAGGCGGACAGATTTATGTCCCGGAATGGAGCAGTTAGAGCTCGAGCATTACAGCAAACTGTCTGCACGGCCGTTTTTATGCCCGAGTAAAAAACTATGGAGGCAGTAATGGAAGACATAAGGCAAAACAAAGAGATAAAAGTCAGGAGATGAATGACTGCGTCCATTTCCAAAACGACACTTATCCAGAACTTGAAAAACACAATTTTAGTGGCTGTGCTTAAGGTCCCGAAATCCACGTTCGGGGCCAATCCACAAGCATTTCCACTTCACAACCAGGGTGTGGATTTAGTTCCAGGGCCAAAGTTCTACCCCCAGTAATAGTCCCTGATTTCACAGACAGGCCTGCACTACTGACAAGTGAGTGAGAGCATTTGATTCGTCTTCCGGAGGCTCGGGCAAATCCCAGGTCTCCCGGGGTCTTGCCTGAGGGAAGTTTCCTGGACTTCCTGGGAAAGAAAAGAACCAGGAACCTTTAAAAGGAGACACCTTTCGTCAAGTTTCAATAGGTCCCAGTGGTTCTCGGAAAGTGTAAATTAACATAGATCTTTAAAAAAAAAAGAGCTGATTATTTTAATGTACAAATGAGATTAATAAGTTAATTAATAAGTTTGCAAGTTGTCATAGTTAAAAGAAAGCAGCACGATGTAGCATGAACGTTTAATTAATTTTTATCGCCGATGCTGTTTCACATAGTCTGTATGAACTTCTTTTGCCTGAGTTACTGTTCTGCTGGTTCAGGGATGTTGGTCGTCAAAGTAAAAAAAACTGGACTGAGGCCCCATCAGGTCTAAGTGTCCAGGTGTTTCCACCAAGTGTCCCCAGGGAGGGGGGAATCTGGGTAAAACTGTCCCTTAGATGCATGCAGCCATGTTTCCGGCGCAGCTTTATTAAGCCCACGTCACTCAGCTGGTATTTTATTGGGTTTGAGGCCGTGCAGACTGGTGTCATCTCCTGCTAGGACATGTGTGACTTTGGTGCCAAGGTACATCACCAGGCCCAGATGGCTCATTATGCCGGAGCCACTGGCAACACTGTTAAAATTAAAAGAAAATATATAAAAAAAATACCAGGCCGACCCGAAACACGGCTCTGACGAAGCTGACACGAGGAAGGCGAGATGAAAGGACGTCAACCCAAATGAAACTCTCCCCCTCTCACCTTGACGGGCTCATTGCTCGTCTTTCTGTCCTGAAGATGCAGAGCGGTAACAAAATCCCGCTCTTTACGGCGTAACCTCAGGTGGCCTCATTTCCAACACACTGACGATGGAGTGACTGCAGGAGAGAGGGAGATAAAAACAGACAGTGACAGAGAGGAAGTCCTCCGAGCGTCATTAAATAGCTCGCTGCTTCCGTCCCCCCTCGTCGCACCAGCTCCCGACACCGCCGCTTCTGAAGAACCACGAGACGATAATTAACCTGCCGCCCAGACAGAGTCGTGCACCTCACGTTACTTTTGCCCTCCGCGGAGGGAAGTGATGTCAGGAGGAATCAGAGGCTGGAGGAAAAACGCAGCGGGAAAGTTTCAGATGGACGTACAGTACAGTTCTCAAAGCGAACTCTGCAAACGTCTTCCACCTTCTCTGGAAACCTCATTGCAAAGAAAATAGAAAATAAGTCGTGTGCAGGTGATTAACGTTTCTAACGCCGTTCCTAGTCTTCATTCAAAGGACAGCGGCTCCAAACAATTTGGCAGAATACAGAATCCAAAGGGAGAGGATTAAACTCCACGCCGCTTACCGAGTAGCTCCACGTAAACGATCTGACGTTTGTCTTTCCAAAAGCCAAACCCACCAAAACTCACCGGTAAAGAACGTTGCTTTGTAGAACACAAGTGTAGTTTATTGTAGCTTGTGAAGAAACACAGAACCGGTTCCCTCATGACTGAGTGGACACACTAGAGCTCAGATTTTTTAGATTTTTTTATTCATTTCCATTATTTTGCTGACATTTTTTTTTTTGTTGACATTTATTCAATTCAATTCAATTCAATTCAATTCAACTTTATTTATATAGTGCCAATTTACAACAGCGTCATCTCAAGACACTTTACAGAATAAAGTCAAGACTATACAAACATGTAGAGAAAACCCAACAAATCCCCCTTGAGCAGCTATAGGCAACAGTGGAGAGGAAAAACTCCCTTTAACGGAAGAAACCTCCAGCAGAACCAGGCTCAGGGTGGGCAGACATCTGCCTTGACCGGTTGGGCTGAGTGGAAAGTGGAGAGAGAAAAGAACAGAGCAACAAAACATTGGGCAGGTTAATAGGACCAGTAGCTGCACACTGGAGGACACACAGCGCCAAATCCGGCAAATATTTCCACATCAGGAAATATTTGTGAAAAACACTTTTTAAAAATCTGTAAATTCTGATTTATCAACTAAAAAAAAAAAAAAAAAGACAAAAGGAATATTGTGCCTCTTTCAAGTTTTTGATCTTGCTCACCACCAGGCCGCAGAATGTTCAGTTCAGCCAAAGATTCAGCAAAACCAGACAAACCTCCGAAGATCCCAAGACTCAGACGCAGTCGGCGGTAATGCTCACATTGATGAACTAAACTGAATTCAATTTCCACTTCGGAGAATGTGAGATTAGAATTCAAAGTGAAGAGTAACAGACGTGTTTTCATTTCGGTGGCTCTTCTTCCTTCGTCGGCTCCGTCGCGTAACGACATTCTGCACGTCTGAGCTCATCACACTGACAATCAATAAGGACGTTAGAATCTCTGGTGAAAGCAGAGCAGGAAGTGCAGCATCACTTCCATCAGCTCAAACAAACTTCCTCTCGCCTGTGCTGGTGTTTGGACTGGACCCACTGGGAGCTGTGGTCCTCTATCATCCGTCTGCAGAGCGGCTGCTGTTGGACAAACTGCGTGTGGCGTTTGGATTTTTCTAACTGTGTTTTTGCAGCTCAACAGGAAACTGGGAGGGTGAGTCGTCCTCGTCCTTTTGCTCACATCACACTGATGCTGAAGGAGGTTCCAGCACCGTTGACGCGTGGACGGACACGTGACCACAAGTATCCCGAGCATGTTCTGTACTGATGCTCCTCTTTACCTTGGTGGTTTCGTGATTATTACTGCGGGAAATAAGTTGCAACCATCCATTTTCACTGCTGACACCACCTCACCGCCTCTGTCTCTGACGTCCTGAGACGATTCTTGACTCTTGTCTCATGATTGATGGTGTCCTGCAGAAGCTCGTGGACCGAATCCCCGGGGAGACGAGTGAATCAGCTAATTACGTGCGAGCTCCTCACGGGTCTGTCTCGGCACTTCTCGTCGCTCTGGAGCACCAGGAAATGAAATACAAGCTTCGCAGTGTAAAGGTTGAACATTAAGCAATTACATTAATATTCATGTTTTTCAGTTCTGATTAGAGGGGCTCTCACAGCTCCCCCGGGTCTCGGGGATGTGACAGGAGTCGTCTAAAGGGACCTGCAGCCTGAAGGAGAGCGACTATCGGATATGAAGCTTTTAATACCAGGGTCATCAATCGACACAGAGCAGCAGCTCAGCAGAGGGTCGATTTATGGAAAATAATGTGTGGGACAGAGGAACATCAGAGGAACATCAGAGGAACATCAGAGGAACATCTGAAACTACAACAAAAGCTTGTTAGTGCAGCCACAAAACCACCATCATCATCATCTCCCACGTCTCTTTTACTCCTCTACATCTAAGAGCAAACGTCTACAGTTTTCAAATCAGTCGTGGTCCACTTCTTTGACATATTAGCAGTAGGGGGCAGCTGTAGGTCAGTTAGTGAGGCAGTTGTCCACAGGTTCGCTGACTCGATCCCCGGTCTCCCCGGCTACATGTTCCCTTGCTCACATTGGGCCAAAGGAACAACCTGCACGGCAGCCAGCGCCATCAGCGTATGAGGATGGGTGAACGAGAAGCGACGTTGGACATTTACCATTTCCTCAAAACTATCAGCGCACGGTGATTTTACTCTTTGGTGTGTGGTTCACGGTGCAGGACTGATGATCCATTTTCAGACACAAAGCTGCTGAATTCACGGTGAAACGAGTTTTCGAATGAGTCCATCAAACAATAGAAGGAGCAGCTTCCAAACGGTTCCTGAACTCCAACTTCTCTTTGCCCACATTTCTTATAACCACAATAAAAAGCGAAGCGAAGGTGTCGGCGCGTCACACGGCTGCTCCCTGCTGATCACTACATGAACATGTTCGTGTCCCTTCAGGGCACGTGCACCAGTGATCAGAGAAATAACGGAATAATAATAATCAGGTGCTAATAACAAAACAATGTTTAAAGTGTCATTGTGTTCGAGAATTTTACCCTAAAACATTATTTATGCACATTTAACTAGTATGAACATTTTCAAAGAGGCAATAAACAAAGATATGTTAAAAACAAAGAAAGTCATGAGTGCAAACGTTTGCGCGCCCCCTGGATTAATTAACTAAATTAATTAATCTGATTAAAAAAACACTTGTAATGGTTAATTGTGCATTAAATATGTCCATAAAAAAACTATAGTTGCTCTAGTGGGATATGTTGGGTTTCCTCTACTTATCTCTATCATTCCCACTTTATTATGTAAGAGCTTTGAGACGACTTTGTTGTAAATTGGCGCCATGGAAATAAAGTTAAACTGATTTGCTCCTTTTTGCCTTTTCAAATAAGGAGACGCAAAGTTTTGCACCAGCTGTTTGTTTTTCGGTTGAGGCAAAGATGGATTTGGATTCAAATACTGACGTACAAACTCTCATACAGACTCTGGAAAACTAAATTTGCTGATTCAACTGCAAAGTTCAAACATGAAATACTCAAAAAGCACAAGCACAGTGAAATGTGGTGATATCAGGGACAACATATGGAAATGATGCATCTATTACCAAAGCGTCCAGGCTAAAGAGAAGTCCAACCGAAGCCTCCAGAGGAGGCCGAGCACAGATCTGTGTCTCAGGATCAGTGGGAGCTCCCACAAATATGTGGACACCAGCCATTCGTTTGTCTTCTGTAACTTCGGTCTCAAGTTTCCAGGTGCTGCTCCGTCAAACAGTGACACTTTTATTCTTTTCACGCTTTTAAATGAAACAAATCTTTTATTTAAGGTGCAGCAGCAGACAAAGGTCGTCCTGTAGTTGAAAAGGGACGTCGTCCTTCAGCACGTTCATGCACAACACTGGTTTTAAGGCGGCAGACAGAAACTACATTAGAGAAGTTTCTCTGTTCGCTGACAACGTTTCCATTCTGCTCAGAGACTGTGGCTGCATTTTATTCCGAACTGGAGGTGGGACGTTCACAGGCGATGACACGCGGTCTACGTCAAACAAACGGTTACGGAAATTCCACCATTTATTTGTCGAACTGTTGATGCTTCGTAAAACGAGTATGAAGTAAGATGAGAAGCTCTTGCTTTAATGATATTGTGGAGAGACTGTTCGTTTATGAAAGACTGGACTAGTTCTGTCAGAATTCCACCCACATTAATTCCGAAAAAGGCTCCTTAAATTCAAATGGTTTTGATTTTAATTTCTTGCTTTATAAGCCGTCAATCGTTTTACAGGAGCGACTCCTTGTTAAATTTTGGTGTCAATTTGTTCCCAAGCTCAGTATGAACAGAACAAACTGAAGCAGAACAGTCAATACATAAAAATACAAGTAACTAAAAGAGTGAAACATTTATCTTTTCAATAATCAGATTATTATCTTAGGTTTTCTTCAGGCCAAGTTTCACGATTTGTCAGAAATGACTTATTGTGTCCAAGCCGCTAGTTCCTGAGCGCCCGTCCCGTCAGTGAGCTGCTGTCGGCCGGGTTCAGCTTAGAACTCCCACTGTTAAAATAGTGCCAAGGCTAACATGCAGAGCTCACGCACACCAAAATAAACCCTGTCAGAATATTAGCCAGAAATGTGAATGCATAAAATATCTGCTTTATGATTTATCAGCTCATTATTCCCCCGGCTGCAGCGATCAGGGAGACGTAATTATTCAAAACCCTGTCAAACACACTGAGCATGGGAAGCACAACCTTTACAGCTGCTGATGATTAAAATCTGCTGCGGTGATGGAGAGAACAGGCCCCGGGGGTGTGTGTGTGTGTGTGTGTGTGTGTGTGTGTGTGTGTTCGGTGTGTGTGTGTGTGTCGACAGGCCTTCTGTTCACACTCTGCACTGTTCGTTTGTCAGAGTTTACCACAGCTCGCAGCCCTCACAGCCTGAGCCTCACAGGTAGCTGCACTTTAATGTGGAGCGGCTCTGAAACCAGTGAACACGCTCTTGACTTAAGTGCAGGTTACATCTCGGTATTTGCGGTGCAAGTTATTACACGACACGAATCAAACTTGAAGCAAGAGCTGACGAGCTGCACTGACGTTTAATGCGGCGGCACCGTGACGGATGAGGTGTCCGACTCCTCCATGGTTCTGTTGTCGTCTTACGCCGACGAGCTGGACTCGAGTCCTGCGGCTGCAGTGTCCCTCTTTGCCTCTGTGCTAACGGGACGTCTGCATGAATACCTCATCGTCTGTGGAGCAAAAATCCCTCTCCCACCCGGAATAAAGAATGTTCCCTCTGCTGTTTGCTGGAGAATGGAAATGAGTTAACATTATTCTTCCCAAATATGCGTGTGTGTTTTTTTTGGAACAGGAACTTATTACAGATGCAAAACACAGTCGCAGACTTAAAATATCTTTGTTTCCCACTTTCCAGTTGCTAAGAGGAACAGCAGAGCAGCTCACCGTAAAGACTGTTGGGCAGGTTTCAGGAAGACAAACGTCGGCTGTAACGTATGTACGAAAGCAGCACAGAAAACAGACGCCCATGAGACGACGCGTGTAATTACAAACTGCTTCAAGTCTCCGATAAGTCAGACTGAAGACGCCACATCCGCTGAACGAGGCAGAGCTGCAGTGGCCTACATACAACAGCAGGCTGCAACACACACACGCACACACACGCACACACACACACGGTGAAGCTAGTTTGAATACAGCTGTCACATGCACTCAGTGTAGTTGTCGCCACACCATCTATTTCTGTCCTGTACCAGGTGTGAGAGCTGAGAACAATCTCTTCGCCTTCATTACCATGAAATGGTTCTGTCTCACACACACACACACACACACCAACGTGAAGCCAGTTACAGACATAATACATTTTCTCAGCAGGCAGCGCAGTGGTAGAGTGGGTGGTGCTGTCGCCTCACAGCTAGAAGGTCGGCAGTTTGAATCCCAGGCCAGTTGCAGCTTTTCTCTGTGGAGTTTGCATGTTCTCCCTGTTCTCGTGGGGGTTTACAGATAATGGATGGACGGACATCCGCCAACTCAAAGCTAAACCCAGTCCTACGCCCAAAGAAACGACCATCCCACAAACACACAGTCTTAGTATGAGACATGTAAAACCATGAGGTGAACCAGACACCCAGAAAACAATCCGACCCAACAGGCGTGTGACGGAACTGTGGTCGATTGTTCCGTGTTCGGATTGACGGCACAAACAGACTAATTTTCGCTCTGATCTTAGCCTCCACCATGTTCCTTTGCAACGACGGAGAGACTGAAACTCTGTATATTAACAGAACAAATCCAGAATCAGAACTCATTCCCTCAGCTCTGCTCACAGTGACTGGGTCCTGATGTGCAGGTCACGTCTTCAATCCAGCTCATATGATCACGCAGTTTTAAGTTGGGTCTTACGTGCAGATCAGGCTCAGTAGGTTTTTATGGAATATTAGAGCAATAATGGTGAACATCCCGAACACGTTAAGATCTGGTTCAGTGTTACTGAAAACACACCAGCACTAATTAGGGGTGGGAGCAGTTTCTGATGTCACTGTTGTGATCCTTCTTTTTCTGTGAAGCTTTTACGTCTTGACAGTTGCACCTGATGAAGCAGCTTTGTCAGTGACAGATGAGGAAATGGGTGGGGGGGCTCGTCATATTTTACCAAAACAAAGGCAGAGGAGTTTTCCAGCGGGGACTTCTCGCACAGAACAAGCGTGATGATCTGACAGCCCGGAGCTGAGCACAAACAACACGGGCCTCCCGCTGAACCGAGCACAGCCTTTGATTTTCTTTCCTCCTCCAGTTTGTTTCCTGCTCTTGCGTGGCGTGTTCTTAGCGTCTTAATATTTCATCACTCCACTTAGCAAGACGAGCATCTATTATTCACAGAGAGGTGGTCGCAATTAGGGACCCCGCCAATCAGTGGAGCCCCGAGGGACCCGGGCGTCAACGGGAATCTGCTCGCCGACTGCAGAACAGGGGTTTGAGGAGCGGATCCGTGAGGACGGGAGGCATTAATGCGTCTGGTGACTGAAGATAGAGACTCGTTTAGAGATATGGTGACCGGGCGCAAAGCGTGTGGAAGCACAAAAAAAACAATGATAATAAAAATCAGCAGCATGAGGATCAACGGTTCAAACCCATTGAAGTCATGTGACTCCATCCCCCCAGTGTAAATGACCAGAACAGGAAGAGGCCTTGTCCATTATGGGAGTGATTTCAATGCAAACACGTCCACGCTCAGTGTAAAAGATGAGCTGAAGCTGCAGACTGGACAAAAAGGGAAGAGGAGAAAAGGTGTAAAAACACCAAAAAGATTCTAGAACGATTTTCCCCCAAACAGATTCATCTATTCGGACATTTTTGAAAGTCTCCCAGATCACCAAGTCTGGGGAGTCAATCAAAAAGCAGGACAGACGTGGATCAGACTTTGGACTTTACATCTGCTCTGGGTCAGTGTTTTGGCAGCTCAGCTGATTCACTGCAATTTTGTTCCTTTATCAGCGGCTTTTTGGCCACAGTCACATCAGCAGACACGGACGAGACAATAAAATTAAAGAACACTGCCCAACTTTCCAAAATATTTTCTTCACTCCGTCATTTTCCTGAATCCTGGTCACAGTTTGCACGAGGTGCCAGCGTGTCCTTCTTTAGCTGTAGGGAACCACTGGGAAAATAATAATAATTAAAAAAGCTTCTGAATAAAGGCCGTTTGTTTTCTGCCACCATCTCCTTCTTATGCTGCTGCTGTTTACGTGCTGGAACAAATCTGATCCACATTTTGACCCTTTGTCGTTTTAGGTTTCGGGCACAATCCCAGATTTCTGACGTACGTCGGATTTGTTGCTGAACTGTTTTCAAACCTCAGAGAAAAGCTTCCTCAGACTGTGAGCTCCACCATCTGCCCTACTTTATATTTCAAACAGAAGCAAACACAAATCCGTGGAATCTGTGACACTGTTTATTTTGCCTAATGTGTCTTCACATGGTTTTATGAGCTCAAAGAAACGACATGTAAAATTCTCAACACTCGTGAGCCGCCGTCAAACGACAATGTGGTTGTGAAATCCAGAGGTTGGAGGTGCCAGATGTTGACAGAAGTCAAACATCAGCTTTAAATGAAACACATCAGCTTCACCTGCTTTGAGGCCAAAGTCAAAAACACCGAAACTGGAGGCTCCAAAACAGTGAAGAACAAAGTGAACACTGGAGTGAAAATCCTCCTGGAGGAGATAAATGGAGATGGGACAATGTGCCCACTCAACCCTGTGAGAGCACAGAGTGAGATAAAGCGACAGAAGATGACCAAGAGGGAAGTAGCAGCAAAACAGGAAGCGGAAGAGACGTGTGCCGTCCTGTATCAGCTGATCACAACGTCCAACCTGCTTTAGTTACACGGCTCCATATGAGCAGAGCGGTCGCTGAGCTGATGGACCAGACAGTCCAGAGGCTGGTCCTCAGAGGACGATGGTGGACAAGATCAGCCCGGATCTGGACAGTCTGTGTCACCCAGACTACGACGGACTGTGGCGAGGTAGGAACAACCAGCCGAGCACAGACTGAAACGTTAAATGCTGTGATTTGTGCACAATCTGGGAAACGATCCACAAAAGGAATCCCACCACCAGCCGCCGCCATCAAGCACAGGGTTGGCAGTTCGAGTCCCATCAGCCCCCGACCGTGAAGCAAACGTGCACCGACTCAAAGCGCAGCTGTCCCACACAGAGAATCATTGGAGAAGAAGCAGCTACAAAACCACAAAGACACTTTTCTGACCATCACAAACCTTCAAAGTGACTTAATCTGACACACACACGCAGTTTTTTTATTTTGTGATTTTTCTAATCATGTTTTAATCAATTTTAAACAACTACTTATGACTAACTTAATATTGTTTCCCCATCGCTGGATTAATTTGATCATAAACTGAAGTAATGCAGATGTTTCAATCTTCATCTACAGCCATGAGCTTTGAGCACGGACAAAGAATCAGCAGTTCATTCAGATGTGGACGAAATAGTTGGCATCTTTTCCCAGAAATAACTGGCAAATCTGAATATTTGTAATAAGAAAATGTTTTCAAATTAAAAACCTGCTTTGGCTTTTAATTTTTAAATTAACAGAATTTTTGACAATTAAAAATGAGCCTGACACATTTGTTAGAAAAGATCAGAATTAACATAATTTCAAACGGTTTGTGTGTGTGATGCCATTTAAAAACAGTCATTTAGCAACTTTAATGGAGAAAAATGGTCACGAGCTGCAGTTTGTTCTGAGTTTTGTTGGATTATTTTGTTCTTAGTTTTGAACTTCTGTCAGTTCTTGTTTTTGTGCCCATGTTTTCTTAGAAATTAAATCATAAAGACATAAAAAAACATGACTTTTGGTTGGTTTCTAAAATGTCTAACAGCTGAAGATTGTTCTTATGAAACTGTTTAATCACGACTTGCAAATGATTAAAACAAAAATGCCCAACAAACAAGTTCCTGTTCACCGAAAATGACGAAGTCATTTCCTGATAATGCTCCTTAATTTTGCTTCAGCTCTAATTCTTTTATCTCCACTGATCCCGTCTGTGTGCAGCTCTGACAAATGTTAAATGTGAAGATAAAGGAGCGTATGGAGTCTGGGCACCGATCCACTCAACAATACAGCAGGGAGGCAGACCGGCATCACACTCACAGAACCGCCGGGAAAACGCCACGGACCCGTGAACACACACGTCGCTCACATTCACCCCAAAGTCGTGTCAGATTCACTAAGAGACGCATTTAATCCTCATGTAGGCGAGAGTGGGATCGTGACCGGGGTCAGTCACCATGAAGCAGCTCAGTTCGTTTGCCCGATGCACTGAGCGGCGTTGTGAGGCAAAGCTTTTGGTTTAGCGGTGGATCTGCGGTTCACCTGTGCTCATGAGCCACATTCATGGGGAATGAAGGTAAAAACATTAGGTGAAGTTCATTTCCTCCGTTAGGCGGCAGAGTGTTTGATAGAAGAGCCAAGGTAAGAGCCAGAACTGGGCAGAAGATCAGGAGAGAGCGTCTGATCAGGCCTGAGAGTTCACCTCAAACTGAATCTAACATGAAGACGACCAGTTTGTGAATGGAGATTAAATTATTTACACATTTTAAAAAATAAGAGAGAAACAAACAAACAAAAAAAAACGGTTACCTACAGTTTCTTCTAGGAGGATTTTTTTCTTCGTCAACTTACCACAACTAATATGACTGAACCTAAAAATATCAAAATCATATAACACACATAAAAAAAACACAATTAAAATAATAATAACAGTAACATTGTCATTATTTCATTACACACAAGAGAGTCTTTGCTTTTTTGCAGAAAACTGTGGACATAGACTGAAAGTGGCAACATAATTAGTATTTAGAGAATACCAGAAAACACGAGCAATATAACGACACATGACAACAAACCCAAAACCTCAGAAACACAGCTGCCAACACAAAGAGGAAACGTGGACAAACTCAGTGAGAGTCAAAGAATTCAGCAGCTCAAGGGAGAAATTCTCGCTTCATATCACGTGGGTCACGTGTTGTGTACAAAAAAAAAACGGACCTGTTGTTTTTATTGCTGCCTGGTTGTTTTGAATTTGGGTTTATTGTTGAGACAGTTTCCAGCCTGTGTCTCTACATGTGTGAGTTCAGTCAGATTAGACAAGACATTTTAATACTGAAAGAGCTGAATTAACATTTGCTGCTGTCAACAAGCCACCAAACATTCCAGGTCTGGGTTGGTGATGAAGCCGTTTGTCTCAGTGAACATTTTTGTAAAGTTTGAATTGAAAACAGCAGCTTGTCCAGGACCCCAGAACTTGGGCTGAACAGAACCGACCCTGATCGGAGGTTAATTTACTACAATCGGCACATTGCTGATGATATCAACTCACCATCTGCTCCTCGTGCTTCGATGAGCGTCTGAATAACGATCCACCAGCCGACTGTCCGCATTTCAAAATAAGAGACAAGAAAAGTGTTAATATTTTTAAAAGGTTCAATGATTTTTAAACACTTTTTAAAAAATGACAAGAGATAAAGAGGAGATGGAGCTAAAGGAACATCATGAACATTTAGAACTTGCATTTAAAGCCAGTGCAAAGTCTAATAAGCTCTGCCCACACGTTTCTTCATTAAAGGCGGATTGTCAGGAACGTCAGAACAAACAGACAGTTGTAGTTTGACTTTTAGTCTTACACTGAGTTCATGTAGGAACATCAGAGAGTCCATAAATGCAAACATCAGTCGATGTGGAACAAACTTCAAATCCAGAAAACCAGAATAAAACAACTGAAGTGGAAACTAAGTTAACCGACAACTGAAGGAGAAAATGGCAGATATTTAAACTGAGAGCTGTGAAGCAGGAGCGTGTTGATTGGTGGAGCAGAGTCACGTGGCAGGAGAGGAGGGAAAAGTGGGCAGAGGAAGCAGGAAGGGACGGGCAGGCGAGCCAGGAACCGGGAACTGGAGTCGACAGACACTGGAGAGCGGGGACAGTTCCTGGACCAGGACCTGCCCCGAGTGTTTGTTCGAAATCCGCATGAAGCGATTTCTGTGAACTACTGAGCTGGATTTAGATTCCAGAGAGCAACTGATTTGTATGTAAGTGTATAAAAAAAACAACACAGGAAGAACTGATTATTTCTCCTATAATAACAATGATATTAACTGTGCTTCATGTCACCGTCTCCCTCTTTTTTTCCTCCTTTTGTCTGTTTCATAGTGAACCGGTTTTACTTATTTTATTATTATCACAGTGATCTGAAACGATGGTCAGGTGAGTTCACGACGACTGCGAGTGATGATTTTTTTATTCGAGAGTGGAAATTAAAATGACAAGAGATGGATTAGAAACAATAATCAACAGGGTAATTGACTATAGAATAAAATTATATTAAATATTGTAGAACTTGCAGGAATTTTAACAGATTTATTTTCTGGATTCATCATTTACAGTAACTGAGAGCAAAGGTATTTTTCAGTCAATTTTCCACTGTGTCACCATTTACATTTCAGGACACACGTCTGCCTGTGGTTTTAAGCTTCAGTCTGCAGAAACCAGAGACAGACACAGACTTGTCAAAGTTTAATGTCAGTGAAAAGATTTTCGGAGATTACAGGCGGATCTGTGTTTCAGCCATCCTCACGCCATCTTAAATCCTCTTATGACACCTGCCCGCGAAAATAATAGTGAGAGATGCCAGTGAAGTGTGGCGCCATCGTCCACATCTGTCTCCACTTGTGGATTTGAAGGAAAATCTGGGAAATTGGACACGGTCACAGTCCGTTTATCGCACCTGAAAGTGTGAAGCTGTCCCACATCCTTCCAGGTGAGAGGAGCCTGGAAGCCCAGAGGGACGCACAGGTGAAGGCCGAGTCCGTGTGTGAGAATGTTTCATTTGGAAGAAACTAACTTCCAGTCGTTCACCGTCTCCTTGGACGTCCTGGTTCGGTGACTGCAGGCAGCCCCCTCTTCTTCACAGCAGGTTTTATACGGCTCTGTGGCGCACACGCGTCCTACAAACCCTTCAATATATGTTCACCGACGTAACGTTTTCATCCACATAACGAGGAGCCAACAGGCCGAGTTCTGCCATGAGGCCCAAACGCTTCTTGCACTTAACTTCACTGTTTGATGAGCTTGTGACAGAATGAAAGGACACGGTGAAATGATAAGACTAAAGCAAACTGTAAAAATGACGAATGTGAAGAAACGGCGTCTTTGAAGTGGGCTGATGCCGTTGACGTCCTCCCCACCGTCAGACCCTGAATCCCTGAACCTGCAGTAACTTCTGCGTGTCACACAGCCCTGGGCGACCGAAGACACACTTTGGTTGTTCTCTATCTCGTAGCAATCAGCTGGCTGCAGACAAACAGGGCACAGCTGTGCTCCGCTGAGATCCTCCTCCCCCTCCGGCCCGACACAAGCAGAACTCTAACACCGAGGCGGCGACTTTCCGTTAGCGTCTGTGATCTGGCTCAGACCGTAAGGACAGAGCCGAGTTTCTAATCCTGCAGCACAAACACGCTGTAAGTGACGACCTTGCCAGGTGCACAGATTTCTGGCTTTGAAAAACGTTCTCTCTGTCCTGTTCTCTGCCCCGTGGAGATCGGCTGAGCTTCCAGAAAACACATTTCAGCTGCAAACGATAAAAGGCGTCATTTTTTATAAAGCCTTAAAACAGAACAGCACAGCGCCTAGGAGTCCAGCCCCGTGACTCAGGTTTCTAATTTGGGGGGATCACTCAGTTGAAAGAGGAATTCTTTGGATGATTAGTTTTGAGCTGCAGATACAAAGTACAGCTGAGGTTCAAGTGAGATGAGAGTTGACCCAAGCCTGGATTAGCCGCTAGGTGAAGGGCCGCAGACCCACAAGGGCCCCTGTCGTCCCAGGTTTAGGGCTCGACCCGCTTCTATATCCTAGCACAGTTTCATTAGCTCCATCAAATGAGGAGTGAGGAGTCACATGCTTCATCTCCTTAAGTTGCTATTAGCCCACAGTTATGGTCCAGTCCGTCACCATCTACCTCCCAGAGCTGGCAGCAAGGCGGCATCTAGTGGTCACAGCTTTTAATTTTGTTTCTGTAAAATCTGTCACATTTTTATTTGATTTCTCAATTAATTTAAAGAACCAACTAAGTGACTGAAAGTAACAAAACACCACGAGTTTGTGCTGTGTTCCAGGCTCCACTGGGACCATATTAACCCATTAACCCACTGAAGAAAAACTCATTTTCTTTGGGTCACAGTAGCTGCACTGAGTTCAGACATGTTACGTACAGTAAACGCACGTGTCGCACCAGGAACCCGAGCAGAACCCGAGCAGAACTTCAAACCTCTGGTGCAAACAGCTGAAATCAATCCAACAAACAAAGCCAAACATCACAGCACTGACAAAAGGGGATGTTGGTCTATTTTTGTCTTGGTCAATTTTCTCTTTTCTAAAATTGTTCCCAGGAAATACGGTGCATGCTGTGCACCCTCCTTTTAGTGCTGCATTGTGAGATACTTTGAGTGCACTATGATTTACACATTCAACATTTGGTGACCCCACTAAATAGTGAGGAGGGGCAGATTTCGCACACTAATAACCGAGGTGAGCTCTAACTCTGGCGGTGAAGCGCTTTGTGTCTGTTTAAACATTCGCTTTTAACTTCCAAGTCTGAGCGATTTGTTTGTGGCATTCGACAATTTTCCTCCAACTTTAAACATCTTTCACCAGTGACTCACATCAGTTGTATGGTGTGAACACAAAACCATTGTCCAATCATTTGACTTACAATTGTGTCAGTGAGTCACAGGCTTGATGCAGCTAAAGCAACGAAATATTACGTTTAATAAATGGAAGTTTTCCTCACTGTGGGACGAATAAAGATTTAAGAAGATTTAAGAAACAAGGGGTGAGGCAGGAAACAGGAACGGGGAAACACGGAAGACAAACCAGGTTTGCGTTCTGACAGGGTCCAAACCCAAGGGACAGTAGAGTCAAGTCCACTAAACACACGGTCAGATCCAATTATCCTAGTCCACAACCCAAGGAGTGAACAGTAAAATCTCAAGGTCGTTCAAGACCATCAATCAAACCCAGGAATTAGAAGGGGTTGTCTGGTCCAGGGATAGATCAGACTCAGGCAGGCAGCCTTTAGATGGCTTAAAAACAGAGAGTGATGCAGACCTGCTTATAAGGGGAAGTGCACAGGTGATACGCAATCAGGTAAACTGCAAGAGAACAAAGACAGGAAGTTGACCACGTGTGGCGTGTTACCAGGAGCTCAGGTCAGAGACCATGAGATTTTTAGTCAAAGACTAAAGCCACATTTCAAATAGGATTTCTGGTATTTCTTCTTCATGTTCCCAGTTATAATCCTGCTTCAAATCTGTTCTCAAATTACATGAACTTTCCTTTCAAGCATGAGAAAAAATGCCTGGAAAAGGCAAAAGGTTGCAGTTTTGAACACACCATAAATCCACCAGAAAAAAAAAACTAATTTAAAATGTGGAGCCCGAAAGTCCAACCTGCAAACATGCAGCCCGAGATAAGACGTGTTTATTAGCCTTGTATCTTACCAACAGCTAAACCTGAACCTCCAGCCAAGGGCTGACCCCCAGACACCCTGTCAAAGGTGTGAGGACTGGACAAAAGGGGCCCCTCCCACAGCCTAAACGTCAAAGCGGTCCCCACAAAGACGCTTACGCGGGCGCACACACACTGCCGCCGTTCATAAGTCACGGTGTAATTCCGGCCTCCTGGGCGGCTGCTTCAGATGAATGTGCCTCCCCACAGAGTAAACAAGATTGTGAAAGCATGTTAATATCATCCAGCTGGCTAAAACCGAAACCAATCATTTGTTTTTTCCCCTTATCACACTGTGAAGGGAAATGTTACTGCTGCTAAAGGGTTTGTGAGGAATGGGAGCAATTTTAAAACACGGCCGCACGTTTGTGCAGCCATGACAGACGACGCGTGAGGCTGGAACCTTGATTACACACGAGAAAAAACGTTTGATGGAGATGATTTTCTGGACAGACGAATCGACCAGTTATTACAAACTGGCATCCAGGCACATCAATTCAAAAATTTGACTTCATGTAAAAAAAAAGAGAAAATCTAAACAACAAATACATTTGTTTTGCTTGAGAAATGACTGAAATAATCAACCAATCATCATCATAATTTATGAATTTTAACTGAAATAGTATGAACATAAATATAATGACAAACTTCCAGCTTACATGTGTTTATATCATAGATCAAACCAGCAAAAATCTACGAGCTGATGTTTAGTTTTTTCGTTTAAGTGCACAGGAAGCTGCCACAGTTGTTGGAAGTGAGGCTGCACAGTAACTTCATTTGGGGTCTTTTGCTGTCGCGGTGTTTGTTTCTAGTTGGGAGAAAGTGATTGTCGACCCGGCAGTGCTGAGGAGTGGACCACAGCTGAGGGTCAGAAGTTTGAACCTGGCGAAGCTACTGCAGACAGCGTTCTGATGTCAAACATGCCACAGACACGGATGAGACAGAGACAGATTCCACATTTTGTGGAAAAGGCCACAAAGAGCTGATGTTGTCAGCACATTATACAACCCATGGAAGTGGTGTAGAGGGACGGAGAAGAGGACCAAGAACTGAGCCCTGTGGGACACCGATGGAGACGAAGTTCCGTGACCAAAACATTTGCGGAACATGACCCACACACCTCTGCGACATGTCTCCCTCATTCAGTCCTACGGTAAAAGCCCGAAGCTGAAGCTGCTTTAACGCTAAATGACCTGGCTAAAAACTGAATCCACACGGCCTGAACTCTCAGAAACACTGTTCATACTGTCCACACACCAAAGGGGCCCCTCCTCCTTCCTTACGGTGGTTTTGTGTTGCTTGTAGTCAGTTATTTTTTTAGCCGTTCAGTCTTGATTTGATTTACTGACCCTGCTTTAAGAAGAAATTCAGTTTAATTCCAAGGCTGCACCAGTTCAGGCCCCTGAAGTCAAAGGAGCACAAATAAACATTGGCACAGAGATCACTTCCTTTTTTTCTTGCCCTGATCCAACAAATAACCTGATTACCGGCTCAGTCTCACTGGTTAAACTCGCGCTGAAGGGTTCACATTCTGCCCGTGCTTCACATATTTACAGACGTCTCCCAGGTCCGATGCGGGTCGATGGGGAAAATGGCTGACGGGGCAGAAACTCGGCCCCGCGGGCCCCCCTCGGTCGATGGACCCGATCAAACAATTAGTGAAAACGTTGAGCCGCGACCACGCCGGCCGCCCTCTGCATCGACCTGTATGGATTTTACTAATGTGGCTTCTGTAAGGCGGCGGTGGCAGACGACTCTGCAGGTCTCTACGCTCATTACTGATGCCGTTCATCGACTGCGGTAAACAACAGACTGAAGGTAGATAATTGAGCAATGAGCCAGGTGAGGCCTTTTCTGCTCCCCGGACAAATGAGGCGTGAAACCACCTCGAGCTGTAGGGGAAAAAAGCTGATCCACGGCAGGAAGCGACGCGGCTTCATCGTGTGGTGGCGACGTCACGGGTGGCGTTGGTTTGGGTGGGTGACGTTCGAGGTCAAAGGTTCCGTAGTGTTTTGTACCACAGGATGTGTGTGTGTGTGTGTGTGTGTGTGTGTTTGGTCATTTTGCATCTTTTGTCTGTGTAAAATGTAATTTTTTTCTCTTTGTGTGATTTTGCGTCACCAAACATTTTTAGAATCTTTTTTTCAGGTTTTGATTTTTACTCACGTTTCACGTCTTCACAGCGGTTTCCTCTTAGACCTGGTCTGGGGTCTCCGTGTCCTCCAGCTCCCACCGGAAGTGTCTTTCCTGTTTCGAGCTGCGTCTTTAAATGTGGAGGGAACCGGAAGCGGCGCGGGACATGCGCGCTGCGGCAGGTGGGAGCGAAGTGCGTCAACTTCTGTCCTGCGGATCTTTGTGTCATGGTGAGTAGGAAAAGTTCGGGGTTGGTCGTGTAGTGGTTCGGGTTTGTGAGGTTCGGTCGGGGAAAAGTCAGCGGAACCACAGGAGGAAGTTTGTGTGGGAGGAAAAGGACGCGACAGGAAATCAGGGATTGAGGCCGGAGAACATGGAGGGACGGAGGCTGGTTCGGACCGACCCAGGTCACAGGACACACGGCCGGTTCACATGGGCTTAAAGTTGGACCCAGAAGACACAGGTTCAGCTGCTGAAAGCGGCTCGTGTCCTCTGTGCGACGCTGGGACGGGTTTCTGGGACTGGTTTCACTGGTTTCTAATGGTGCGTTCACGGCGCGTCGGTGCGCAGACAGAGAAGTTGTTCCTAAGTTTAGGATCACCACAGACCGGAACTGGTTTCCTGCCAAGGTGAAAAATGACACCGGAAATGTCCCGATGAATGTGAATGAAAACAAGTCGAAGGTCTGAGATCAGCTGTGGTGAACCCTGGGTCAGAACGGATCCCTGCAGCTGGATCACACCCAGCTGTGTCAGATCTACGTGTTCAGGGTCAGTGTCCAGTCCCCCTGACGTGACCCTGGAGGACACGTGGGTCATGATGCTTTGTCCAGCTTTGCTGGCAGGACGAGGTTTTCGTGCTGCCGCTGTATGTGGCTGTTCACCTGCATGAGCCGCGGTTTAATGGGTTCGTCAGGTCTGTGATGACACGGGTTTGATGGAGAGGAACCGGCAGTCGTGTCCGAACTGTCTGCAATGAAAACTGAATCGTGTTGTGAGTGAGAAACGACAAAAGCACGTGACTTTCCTGAAAAGCTTAAACTTGCGTCTGCTTGTGTTTTCTGCGCCTGCAGAAACCCGCGTGGAGCCTTATTTTGCCTCCAGCTGACAGAATGTCTGGCCTGAGCTGAGTTGTTCTGTTTGTTTTCTGTCCCAGAGCCAAGATGAACGAGGACGCCTACGAGGTCCCGGACAGGAACGAGTACCAATACCTGGTGCAGGAGGAGGACGGGGAGGAGGTGCAGTACGTCCGTCACAGACACTACATCAGCCCCTTCCTGGTGCTCTCCAGGCGCTGCATCTTCTTCATCTGCCTCGGCGTGCTCTCTCTGCTCGCCCTCGCCTCCTACCTGGCCTACGTAGCCCAGACGCTGCCGTCGGGCCTGGCACAGGTGTCCACCGACTGCGGGGACTACAGAGGGAGACACGTGAGTTCAGATTCATAACAGACGGGATTAGTTTTGGATTCCAGTCCTCAGCTGCATTGGTGTTGTCGAGCCGCAGCTCTGTTCTTTGCTGACAGTAGTGGAAAAGTTGTCATGGGACGGTCATTTTTCCTCATTCTGATGTTCCCCATGTCTTCAAATCTGAAATCCATTTTCTTCTTCACATTAAGTTCCTTTTTTTCTTTCTTTTTTTTCGTTTTTTTCTTTCTCGGGGTTTCACTTCCACAACGTGACCTCATAAATCAGAAGTAGCAACAAACAGCGTCTGCTAAAAATACTTTTTGCCAAATATTTAGTTCTGAGTTGTGAGTGCTGGACCCGTCGCTTCCTTTTAAGGACAGATGTCAACCATCCCTGCAGACGGTGATAATAACAGTTTTCGTGTTTATCACAGCTGCAACAAAGTCGCGGCGTGTTGCACGTCAACATTTAAACGTGAGTTTTACGTGAGCAGCAGCACTGACCGAACTGCAACACGAGACGGCGACTTGCAGCAGTTTTAGTGTCCGTACGTTGCGTGTGAGTGAGTATAAAATGACCCGGTAACACGTCAGGTGCACGTGATAAAACGAATAAAGAGGCTGAATTCCATTAAGCTGCTGAGGTTTATTATCACACACATTATTTTGATCTATCCAGGATTTATTCACGAACAGCGTCCTCCTGTTTCCACTGGACATCTGACTCCTGTTGTCTAACACGTGATCTGCGGCACCTCGTCCTCGCTCTGTGTCCGTGGAACATTTCGCTGTTTCCCTGTTTACACTAAACAGAGCTGAACGTTCCCAGTGTCAGCAGGAAATACCTGCAGCCTTCCGAGACCTGGAAACAATGAACGTGGCTCAGGATAAAGACAGGAAGGGCCTGAAAATGACGGCAGCAATAAATGGTTTGACTATGAACCTATAAACCAAACCTACATTAGACAAACAATGAAATAAAGTAAAGTAACAAGCAGAAGCAGGACAAAGTGTAAAAACGTCTCTATAAAATCAAGCTGAAACTAAACTGCGGGATATTAAAATCAAATTAAAATCTCTCCAGCTCTGACTGGTTTACGTCCCCATCAGAGACTTTGTCTGGATGGAAGCAGATGTTGCTCCACATCATCACAGATGCTGTTGAACTGTGTTTTTGACCCTGTACCAACTTTTTTTGGAACATGCTGCTGGTTTTAAAAATAAAATAATTGTAAATAACAATTTAAAAATAATTTATTTACATTTAAAAATCTTTTTTTCTCCCCACTGCGTTGAAAATCCTTCTTTCACAGCTACATGGCGCCTACTCCTTTAAAGGCATCCCCTATGCTGCTGCGCCTGTTGGTCCCCTGCGCTGGGCTCCTCCGGCCGAACCGCGGTGCAGGAGCGGCGTGACCGACGCGGGACGCTTCCGCAGCATGTGCCCCCAGGTGCGCCCGTTGTCGAGCACGGGGAAGGTGATGGGCCAGGAGGACTGCCTGTTCCTCAACGTGTGGACCCCCACGCTGCAGACGGACGCCAAGCTGCCCGTCATGGTCTGGATCCACGGGGGATTCCTGCACATGCTCAGTGGAGGAGAGCCGGGCTACTCGCCCACGGAGAAGCTGGCGGCCGACACAGGAGTGGTTTACGTCAGCTTCAACTACAGACTCAACGCGTTCGGCTTCCTGGCACTGGAGGTGCTGAGAGAGGGTTCTCCAAAAAACACGTCAGGTCAGTCTGAGGCGCGACGCTTCCACGGCTTCCTTACGTTACACTGCAGCCAGAAGTTCTGAGCGGTGCTGCAGAAGAAATGACGTATTATAAATCTGATGGAATAACTACAGTTACAGCTCAGATAAACACTGAACACACCACCTGACTCACCTTTGCACTTTGTACAGTAGATTTAAAGTTTGATTACTTCTTGTCATTGGGCACTAATTAATACTTTAAATTCTTTGGAACCGTCCGGTGAACGGTATCTCTCAGTAACACACTCACTGTGCAAACACACACACAAAATAATGGAGACATTATCTCAAAATTATGACCTACTACACCATCGAACCAGTCAGGATCTTTCAGATTTTAGTTCGTGTACAGTAGATTGAAGGTGCAGGAGTGTAAACGCTTGAGATCCGTCTGTTCTCCTCAGTATCACGGTTGTTGGCACCTTCACTAGTTCAGAAAAATCCACTATTAAATGTTCCTAAATGTAACGCGTGCAACACGGAGCTTCATTCTCACTGAAACAAGCTGTTCTTGCTTGACATGCACAGCAACACCCACCAAAAAGTCAGAAAAACCCTGGGGGGGCGACTGTTTGCCACTTCCTTTGTCTTTGCACGGTTGGATGTACAAACAAGCGCCGCTGATTCTCTGACATAATATAGAAATCTCGCCTATGTTTTTGTCCCGTTGCATTTACGTTCAATCAGTTGCTCGTTTCTGTTCGAAGGCAGAGAAGAAGCGTTGAGAAGCAGTGGTTCAGTTTCACATATATCAGCGAGAAAGCGTTTCCTTTTTTCAAGTGCAGGAAGTTGCAGAAAAGTTCTGCCTGTAACAGCTTTTTGAATATTGAGAGTGAAGCTGCTGAACGTGTGGAGTTTAGTAACTGGTTCCGTCCCAGTGGCACCGCTGAGCTGAAGAGCTTTGCCTGGGTTCTGTTGAGCGAGCTTAGGTGTAGGTGAGAGTCGGAGCTTTGGACCCGATGAAACTAGTGCAGAGATCTGAAGAGTGATGCGTTTCCTCTTTGTCTGCTGGTGGGACATTCAAACATTATTGTTCTGGTGGGGACATTTATCTCACGCCCAGCAGAAATGGAACCACACACAGACCAGCACCGAGCACGTGATAAAACCTCAGTAACAGGATGAGGTGGAAGGAGTCGTGTGATGTGTTTCCACTGGGGGGCAGCGGAAACCGGAGCAGTAAATTCTTAAATCTGTTTGTTCTACAGCAGCTTAGAATCTGCAACAAGTGTGTGTCTGTCGTGAGTCACGATCGTCTCGTAAGTTCTGCTTCAAGTGCATCGATGCCAGTGGCGGCAATTTTACTGCACGACGACACGATGTTCTCCAACTTTTTTTTTTTTTTTTTTTTTAGTTAAGGACCAAACTGGCAGGTAAAAGAAAATGTTAAAACTGACTCAGTAAAACACTCGTGTACCCACTTTACACTAAGTTGGCAGTTTTGTTACGTGTCGACACTCGTCGTGCGAGGACGCATCGCAGGACAGAACCTAAACCACCATTAATCTGTTGTACATGGTTTTGTAGCGAGGAGCTTTTTCTTTGCTAAATGAATGAATGAATTTAATTTGATGGTAAATGTTTTTTAAGAAGTCACCATGGCAACTTCACCTTTAACTGTGTCTCTGACCAGCTGAGGGCAGTTTTAAAGGTTTTACCTCATAACCGAAAATCCTAATCAAAGGCTCAGTTGAAACCACAAGAGTTTTAATCGAGAACAGGCCGGCTGCTCGCTGACTCTGTAACAAACCCGCGTAATATTGATGTGTTGACATTGTTCCCTGTCCGACTGAACGCTGCAAACATCCACTTCCCCTCATTAGGAAGTAAAAGCGTAATGACGCCAATTTGTGTGTCTTTGTTTCTTCTTCAGCCTGTTGTGAGTCAGGCTGGTGCTTTCAGTTACATAATCCCGACAAGCGCCTGGATGTGAAATGACCCGTTAAATGAGACGGGCCTCGCGTGACACAATGATGATGGCGTGATGGCACAAATCCTCATCGTCTTCCGGGAGACACGCTCGCGTTTCTAATTTTGAATCCTCTCGATTCCACGCCCCAGTTTCTCGCTCCCTCCACACGAAAAGAGTCAAATTTAGTGTGAGAACGCTGCAGCTCGCCAGCTCTGTGTGTGTGTGGCGGGGAAAATGGGACGCCGGGGACAAGGCCACATGAAAGCGGGTTCCAGTCTCTAACTGATCCCTCTCCTCTGTAGGGAACTATGGCTTCATGGACCAGATCGCAGCTCTGAAGTGGGTCCAGAGGAACATCCACGTGTTTGGAGGAGACCCCGGGAAAGTCACCATATTTGGGCAGAGCTCAGGTATGAACATTTGTAAGGACAAACATCTGTGAAACGTGTGTGTGTCGAGAGGTCAGACGCACGCGGTGACAAATCGTGAGCTCAAGCCAGAGCAAATGTAAAAAACATCCAGTGGTGTGAAGTCTGAAGTCTCACTTTTTTAATGTTCCTTTCCTAATCGTAACATGTTCATTCCTAAATGTATTATTTTCTAATTCTCTGAACTCGTAATTCTGAATTATGACTTCTTCTCATAACTCTCACTTAGTTTAAAATTCTGACTTTATATGTCTTGAATTCAGAATTTTGATTTAGCTCATACGTTTGACTTCACTCAACAATCAGACTTTTTTTTAATCTCAATGCCATTTATTAATATACTTTTCTTTCTCCCTGTTTAACTCATTTATTTTGTAGGTTATAATTCCGATTTTTTTTAACTCAGGATAATGACTTGGTAACTCTTCTGGTTACCTTTTTAAAATTATTATTATTATTTAACATTATTTTTCAAAGTTTTCCCTTGTACCTCCTCACTGACTTCTTACGTTTCACCGCCAGGACGTTTTTGCTGAGACGGTGCTGTTCATTATTTCATAATATAATTTCAGCGTCTTTGATAAATGCTCAGTCTTTGCACCGCTCTGACCCGGCACGTACTGCCGTTTGTGGCCCTGTGAAGGTGGCACCTCAGTCTGGACCCTGATGGTGTCTCCTCTGGCGAAGGGTCTCTTCCACCGGGCGGTGGACATGAGCGGCTCGTACGTCTACAACGCGACGCTGGAACAAGCCGAGTCTGACAACCGGGTGTTCCTGAACAAGACGGGCTGCAAAGACCTGACCTGCCTGAGACGTCTGTCCATCAGGCAGATCCTGCAGGTAGGACACGGTCCACGTCTCAGCTCTCAGCTCACCTGGAGTTTGGTTGGAACGACTTTAATGAGTGATGGCTGCTCGTTTTTCTGAGAGCAGGACACAGTCGGACTTAGTTTGGATGGACTGTAATGTCACATCCAGGTATTAGAACACGTGAATATTTCTGCTTTAAATGTGAAAGTTAATGAAGAAATCCAACACTGCACATGAGGGAAAGATTTTACTGTGGAACCTGCAGCCCCGATGAAACCCCAGTTCTCCACCTTCACCCTGCAGCCATTAAGATTTATTAAATCAAAGACCCTCTGCTGAGAGGGAAACGGAGCCACTTTAAAAGACAAGCTTCCACTCACCACGAAATATGAATAATGTATATTATAAAAAGAAACGCCAGTAAAAAGATGAACTTTTACAAGTGCTCGTAACACTGTTACTGCTTCTAGCTTTTGGAAATGTCACAATAAATCGTTTCTGCTGCCACTTTGTAAAGCACATTTTATTCAAATGCTATTTGCAAGATTTCAATCAGACAGTTTTGGCTTCATTTGTTCCTCAAATTATGTCCATAAATTTAAGTTTTGTGTTTTTTAAGGTTGGAAATTTTCCTGCAAATGCACAAATGTTGATCATCAGGTTTGTGTGTTTGAAAAGTGCAAATTTCGACAGTTTTAGGAAATTAAGCTGCTTTTAGAAAGACACTCTGCTTCTTTCCTCATAATCTATTTTTGTTCCGATAAGCAGCATGTGCATTTACTGCTGCAGTTTATTAAGTTTATTTAACATTTGCTGCAGCCACGTAGCTACCGAAAACTCTGGAATTTCAAAATAAAATTTGTATAATCAACAAACTTTTACTGTGAAATCCATAAGCTACCCAGCAATATGTGAAGTAATTCACATTATATTTATTAGATTTGGAAGATCTCCTCATCGAAACAGTGTTTGAGATCATTAAGATCAGCTCCAGTGTTACCAGCTGCAACGTGAAATCGTCGAACACATTAATACATCAATAATTAGAATTCGACTGTGTCATATTCACTGATGCAAACCTCCATATTCTTTGTGCGTCATAAACTTTCTGTTGCATTTGCATGTTGGTGTCAATAAAGTCCGGCATCTATTTCATATGTAATTGGGATTCTAATTAGTTTTATCACTTTATATGCAGAATATTTCTACAGCCCTGGCCTGTTTCTAGCTTTATCCGTGCAGTTTTCTTGGATGAAGTTTGTGTGTGTGCATTGATTGTCCAGTTTCAAGAGAACGTGCTTAGCCACCCCCCGTGGTCACCTCCATCTTTACAAGCTCTGTTTAATCCCCCAGGCTGTCCCATGGCAGGACTACCCCTCCTGGGCAGCAGATGACCTGACAGACCTCCCTACCAAGGGGCATTTCATCGGCCCCGTGGCCGTAGTGGACGGATTCGTCCTGGAAGCGCCGCCTTTTGAGGTGTGGGAGACGAACGGCAACTACAGCGACGTCCCGTTCCTCGTCGGGACCACGGAGCAGGAGGTGGACTTCAGGTGAGAGCCCGGCGGGTTCAGGTGCGTCTGTGTCAGCCGTTGCAGCCATGAAACTCAGTCCTCTGTGTTTCCTCTGTAGTCCTCCGGCTAGAAACATCTCCGAGTGGACGTATGGGGACTACGACTGGTTTGTAACAGGTAAATCCTCCTGGGTTTCACCAAAGGACGAGGACATAAGCTGCACTTTTCCTGGCAGCCAGAAACTGATCACTGTAGCACCAAATGTTAAAATGCTTTTTAAACTTCACACTGTAGATAATTGTCTCATAGCTGCGCGTTTTTGCCTCTTCACTCAGAAAAACTCAAGTCTTTCAACGAGAGCCTCCCAAAAAAGGCCCTGGACCTGTATCCAAGATCGGCTCCCTGTCCCACCAGAGATCGCTGTCCGGAGAGGGCCTTCACCACCATGGTGTCTGACGTCAGGGTCACCTGCCCCAACAACGACCTGGCCCAGAAGGCTGCGGGTGAACTCACACTGTTTAGCTACAATACATTTCGTCGTTTAGCAGACGCTTTTATCCAAAGCGACTTACTGAATAATTTGGTACATACATGCACAATAAAATGGTTTTTATTTGCCGCAGTTAAAGCAAACTTGTCATTTAAGATTTCAGGGCGACAGGGAAATCCAGCACGACACTGGGTCCTGCTGGAGTGTGAACCTGATTCTGCTCGGTAACAAAGTGAGGAGGCGTCGGTACCGTCCCTCACTGTCCAGTTAAAGCTTAGAGTGAACGTTGACCACCGGGGGGCAGAAAGACACCGTCCCTTTTTCAGACGTGAAGTTTTTGATGATTCTTGAAGCCGTGCTGGAAGGAGATTTTTACGCTGCTTTACATTTACAGCACGATTCAGACTTCAACAAACATAGTATTGATAAATGTCACTGCAACACGTTGAAGCAGTAAATGCAGCTTCTGTTTTAAACAGTGGCTTTGACATTGTCTTTCATTCGTGTTGCACAGTTTGGCCTGTTTGTCCAGGAGCAGCAGCACATTAGCACATCGCTGCAATAATCCACGTAAGAAGTCGTTCTCATAAAAAAAAAAAAAAAAACTCGCTCCCTTTTAATCTATTGAGGAAAATAATCTCCAACAAATGGAACTTTACGGTAACTTCTGTTTGCTTTAGAACACGGCAAATGAATTCTGTATTTCTGTCTTTGGGGCAACAGACGGATAAAAGAAGTCAAAGTGTTGAGACACACTGGGGGGGAAACTTTCCCTGTAAAAAGAGACGGAATCATCAACTCGAGGGCAAATTGTTTCATGAGAAACAAAAAAATGTGAAACTTGATTTTAGCAGTTTCCAAAACGCAGTGTGGCTTCGACTCGCCTCGGCCCGACTCTCCGTCTAACTCTGAACATCCCTCCCTGTGTGCAGCCGCTCTGAAGAGTCCTGTTTATCGCTACCTGGTGACACACACGCCGTCCGGGCCGGTCAACACCTCCATCGACTTCCTGCCGTTCCCCAGCCGCTTCTCCTTCCACTGCCTGGATGTCTTGGCCTTTTTCGGGGGGCTGGAGCTGGTCCTGGGGAAACCTCTCTCCGACCAGGACAAGAGCTTCCAGGATCTGCTCACACGCCACTTAGTCGACTTTGCGAAAACAGGTGAAGAAACGTCCTTCTCTGCTTTTATGTCAAAGCTCGTTTGCGGCGGTGAAAAGAGGCTGGAAGGTGTTGGAGGTTGGAGGTTGGCAGATTTGCAGGACATTTTCCTCTGCGGGTCACTGGTTTGGTCTCGTCCTTTTATTCAAAGGGGAATATCAGTGCATCGTTTGGGTGAATAATTAACTGTGGAATTTTAAAACTGCTCCATTTAAAATTTCTTATTTATTTCATTTCAAAAGAGCCGTAGAAATTTGGATGTATACTTTACAGTGTCAAACTCTTTGGACATTTTTAATGTTTATACTGTTTTCAACCAGTTACATACAGACTGGCCGGTAATAATTTAATGCATTTATTTGTTATTTGGTCCCATCAGATGTTCTGAGAGCCCATAATCACCGATCAAGGTTTCACGCTTTATTTATTAGCAACCAGAAACTATTAATAATAAATGCAGCAGTTTATTCTTTACTTTTTATTTTTAATTATCAGTTATTCTGCTGCATTTTCCTTTTGTCATTCATGACGTTCTCCATCAGTGAGCAGAGGCAAAGAAATTCAAGCTTATTCCAGCTGTTGTTGATCATAACTGATCAAAATAAGAAATGTACCATTATAGATCAGGAGGTTAGTAAGTGTTTTCCGTCTTTTCCTGAATCCCTGTGGTGGTTTTGTGGCCCCGCCTTCTTTTCTGTATAACACTAAACGTTCGCATGTTAGCGGAGAAAAGAAGAGACCGTCGCTCCGCCTCAGAGATTCCGATCTGCCTCTATGAAAAGCCGGACCAGCGAGGTCCGGTAGGCATCGAACCATCCAAACGCTTCACGGGCCCAAACTGTGAAACTGTCTGAAAAGTAGATCTGATTTATGCGTTCACTTCCGTCTAAAGCCGATCTCTGTGTGTGTGTGTGTTTCAGGGAAGATGCGGGGCGAATGGTCCGAGTACCCAGCAGCCACTGCTCTCCTGAACAACACTATATATGTGCAGCAGAACTACTCGGCCGCTCACTGTGAGCTGTGGAAGCAGAGCGGCCTGTTCGCCTACGCCTGGAGCAACTGACCGCACGCACGTTTTAGTCCGTCCACCTCGTTTAACGTTTGTCACGCTGACGTGACCTCACGCTTCACCCTTTGAGTCACTGTAAGTTTGAAAATCACAACAGAAACGGAAAATGTCAAACTTTCAACTGCAGCGCTGTCTGTCCTAAAAAAAAAAATCACAACACCTACTGTGTTTTTCTCCTATTGATTCAGATTTTAAGAGATTAGTCGTTTCCTGTCCCCACCTGATCGGATTGGACTGATGAGGTGAACAGAGGTTTATTTTTATCTTTAAAATGTCCCTTGTTAAAAACGCTGAACCTCTTTTGGTTTGTTAAGAGACGCAGAGCGTGAAGATGATTGGAATCAGGATTTGATATTGATTTGAGTACAGTTTTTTTGGGGGGTCAGGTCAGTGTGCAGAGGACGTGGACCCTCAGTTCAACATACAGCCACAATAATTCATGGAAGCCACTAGTCCGACCTCGGCTCTGCTCCACTCTTCACAGGCCCGAGTTCTCTACTGCCGCTGAGACCACTGTGTCCTTCCTCATCCTGTCCAGTTCCACCCTGTCCTTCGTCCTAGTTCTGCTGTCACCACGGCCCCCTCCTGTCCCTCGGCAGGTTGGACAGGACCTTGCTGTCCGTCTCAATGGGTCTGCGGATCCATCAGATCCAGGTTCCCGTCTCTTTGCCTGACTCAGACACACGTCTTTTGACGTTCAGGTTTAATAGACATGTCCTCTGAATACCACTATGTCACAAGCGGCGTCTTTAAGCTGTCTGTCCTTCAGCAGACGTGGGTTATTTTCTTTTTACATATTTTACTGACATGTTGTGTGGAGCTTTGAGTTTTGCTCTTAATTCTGAGCTTGGTCTTTCAAACCTCGTCTTTCCTGAACTGTCTCTCTGAAATGTAAGACAGACGTGAACTGTCTCTGTGAACTGCCTGTTACCCAGTATTCCTCTGCAGCTCGTAGGTCACAAATGTCATTGTCTTTAAAAGTAAAACTTGTGGACAGTGGAACCGAATGTGACCAGACCCGACCTGTGGAGGGAATCTCCTGAAGAAAAAAAAAAAGGGAATTTAACCCGTGTCGAGAAACTCACGGGTGCCACCATATAAATTCAGGGAAATGATTGAATGTGAGACGTGCACATGGATCTTGTTCAGTATGTAAATATGTGTGAATTTTACTCCTCGTGGATTTGATTGATGCTTTAACTGAGGTGAACTTTTTGTTCCGGTTTCATCTTTATTACGCCCACGTGCTCGTTTGACTCGCCATGCAAGTTGTGTATTAATGCAGTGAATCATCGTCACGCTTTATATGCTCAATACTTTTGCAATAATTTGTACTTTGTCTTCACAGTTTTAATAAAAACTCACTGCCTGGTTCTGAAGTCAGGCTCAATCAAATGAGGTTCTGAATGTGTTCTGGTTTATTTCAGCTCCAGTTTTTTAAGTTGGTTAGATTTCTCTTTAAATCTCAGTTACGCAGGGAAGAGATGTGACGCTTTCATTCCTAAGCGTCAAACCCTTCGGCTGTTTGCAGAGTGAGTATCAGAGCCACAAAGCTTTTATCCTGACACTGGATCTGTGCCCCGGTTTAACGCTGCTCTGACTGCTTGCAGAGCCCGACACGAGTCCTGCTGAGCGGACTCTGGATAACGGGGCCGTGTAAGACCAGTGCAGTGAAAACCCAGGGAGACGCCGACTGTGACGTGATGTCAGGGAGCGAGTGGTTCTGAACAGGTGGAGTTCTGCAAAAACAACTGGACTCGAACCAACGAAACCCGGACTCGTAACGCAACGAAATGTTTGGTGAACTCGACCCTTCGGCCTGGGGGAGGGTGGGGGCCCCGGGCCCCGGGCCCCTCTTCGTGCCTCCATCCGTGCGTTACCCAGCGCGTCCAGCAGATGGCGGCAGCAGCAAACGTCAGTGCGGCGGCTCCCGGAGCTTCTGTTCCTTTAAGGCCGGATCTGTGGAGCCTCTGGCGGCGCGGCGCCTGCTCAGTGCGCCCCGATCCTGGATCCAGGAGCTGCTCTGCGTGTGTCTGATGGTCGCCCGCGGACCGGCGGAGGGGGGGAGGCTTTTGTTGTCGGGCCTGCGGCTCGTCGTCGACCGGAGAATGCGCAGAGGAAGCGACGGAGCACGGTAAGAACGCGCTGGTTCGGCGCCCGCGGTTCGTCCTCGTCTCCGGGATAAAGGTCCCGTCCCGGTGTCGGGGGCTCAGGGTTTGTTCACGGTCCGGTCCGGCTCGGCGTCCTCCAGCCTCCAGCTGATGGAGACGGTGCAGCTCCGGCCTGCAGGAGGTTCAGCAGACACACACACACACAGAGAATCAGAGAGAGGTGTGTGTGTGTGTGTGTGTGTGTGTGTTTAGTGCAGCTCAGGTGTTTGAATAACCTCATTTTCCAGAACGTCATAAACTAGATGATCCAAGTGACCTCAGAGACACGAGGTCAGGTGGCAGCTTCATTGTTCATCCGGCACAATCGGCCTGATGATTATTGTAACAGGACGAATAAGAATTTGAAATGAACATTCATGAACCACAATTTAATGCAGCAGCTGTGGAACCTAAATGAGACTCGGGTCATTTCCGGGTGAAACTGACCATCTGACCGGGCAGCTCGGTGTTTTCACAGCTGATTTCCAGTGTTGATCACAGACACGTGACGCCGGGAACCATCAGCCTCTGCCTGTTGGAGAGCTGCCGCCCGGTCTCCGCTGCTCTCGGCCACTTTGGGCCTCCACCCTTCGGCCTGGGCCCGCGGCCAGAGCCGCTCTGTGATTTAAGGCGCTGACCACATGCAGCCGCTGCCATATGCTTCAGGCAGCAGCTCATATTTAAAGCTCCCGTGAAGCGTCAGCCCTTCTCCGAGAACCTCTGCAGCTCATCAGCTCCAAAGTCATGGTGCGTTAATCCAGCTGAAGTGTCAACGTTTAAGAGACTTCAGTGACAGAATCGGGCCAAAAAGCTCCAAACTGAAGGTCCCTGAAATTCAGGATCATTTATAGCATCACTGGAAACCAAAGCTCGTGGTTATTTAAATCCTTCCAGCTGTGAGAACATGTCGGACAGAGAAGGAACTTTGATCGTTAACAACCAGGCTGGTTCTTCAGCGAGAAGAGGATTCGTTGCAGCCGGACACGTCTGTACTTTGGACAGTCAGAGCTAAAGACGCCGTGATGAACGTGGCTGACGTGTTGGTGATGGAGCTGCACGTCTTCCTCACTCTGCTGTAACTGTGGCTCTGACCACGTGTCCCTGAATAATTGAACCTAACTGACCCACATTGGACCCACTGATAAAACCAGACACCGTAAAGTGGACTTGGGAGCTTGTCCCGGATCTAAAAGAGACTTTTTTTTTTTTTTTTTTCGGTCGTTTGCCTCTTCAGTCCAAGCAGATCCGTCTTCTGCCGCCGTGTCTGTTCTACTGATGTTGTCCAGTCTGACAGATTCCACCATCTGCTGCGGCTTCCAGGTCCAAATATTGGCACCAGATGTAGATTTACATTAGAGCACCAGGGTTACAGCTGTGTCGTCATGGCGTCACGCTGATGCACTTTGATGCTTTTGGATGACAAACGTAACTCGAGGACCGTGGACATGTGGCAGTTTTGGTTCTGCTTTGACACATGACGTGATGAGGAGGAAGCTCTAATAAATCCTACGTGTGTCGTCTGTACGTCATCCCGGGTCCTGCAGATCCTGCAAACTCACAGTTTGTTCCTCTGTGTTCCTGCATTTGGAATCACATACTCTTTCAGTGTAAAATCCTGCTTTGGAGAAATTCCTCATCCAGATGGTTTGTGTATCATGATGCGTGTCCAGATTAAAACCTGGGATCTTGGCTCTGGTGCAGATCCGTACAGTGAATGGAGATTAAGCAGGATTAATACTCTCGCCTCTTTGTTTGGGGATGATTTTAGCAGCAGCCCTGCAGCTCCAGCAGGGAGCGTGTTTGTGTGTGTGTGTGTGTGTGTGTGTGTGTGTGTGTTACCACGTCACACTGCTGATTAGATGCTACTGCTTTATATGTCGTCAACCTTTAATCCGAACGCAGGCCAGCGCAGGTGTTAAGATGCTCACTATAAAAACAGGTCCACATCCGTCCCCTTTAGGTCCAGATCTTTGTGGACCTCTGCACGTTACTCCCAGAGCACCGGAGTGTTGGTGTGAGGCAGCTGTCGTGTAGGAGGCTGGTGGGCGGCCGTGTAGGTGCAGTCACACCGACACTGTGATGGGCTTCGATTCCTGCAGTCGCTGTCCAGTCGTAACGGTTCTGCAGCCGTGACCGGCAGTAAAGCTTCTTAACAGTCGGACACATACTAAATGTGGGATTACTGGCAGTTCACAAGTCACTGTGATGCCAGATCTCATTGCTCTGTCATCTTGGGCTTTCACCGTCTATGCATCCCAACTCCAGCCCCACTTATTTGTATGATGACATGAATTAACATCATTCCAGCTGAATAGAAACATAACGTGGAGAAAATGTTGCACGTTGCTCACGGCAGGATCCCGGCAAAAATCCTCCTATATTCATGTAATTTAAAAGCTGTTAATTAGGTCCCATAATGGTGTGAAATGAAGCAGCATCTGAAACGCAGCCAGGTTCAAGCTTCTTCATCATCCTGTTCAAGACACACCGAGATTCCTGCAACTATGGAACATTACAAATCCAAAAATCAGTGAGGGCGAACGAAGGTGGGACCCAGTGATCCAGTCCTTCCCTCCGACGTCACTCCTTCCGTCTTTCTGCTGAAGGTCACCTCTCTTGAATTGGATTGAATTTTTATAGAAAACGAAAACCCTGAACCTCCTTTTTGTTCGTGTGGTTCACAGAAGGTACAAGCTGATATCGTCAATGTTCCATAAGACACGAGCACATTTGATTGTGTGCAGCTCATTTTCCTGCGACCTCCCTGATTAACCCGACTCTCTGCTTTTGCAGTGGTGACTTCACTGTACTTTGTATCTGCCAGTGGACAGAGAAACTACATCACCTCAGTAATTAATCAATTCATCGCGGCCACTGTGATTTTAAACAAATCTGTAAGATTACCCGCAGCTCTCGGCCTGTTTGTCTGTCTGTGCAGCTCTGACGTCTGTCTCTCCTCTCTGTGCAGGTATTGACATGAAGAAAGACATCGAGACTCTAATAGCAGAGGAACGTGCTGATATCATCTTGAAATATGCCACGGTGAGTTCATGCTTCCAGCGCAAAGAACCATCGCAAATGTTTTTTGATTTGATCCACATGGATCGTGTCGTTTCAGCAGTTTGTCTGTTCACATCAGAACACAGATGCATTGGAATCTGTTGTATTTACCGGAATGTGATCTGCTCTGGTCGTACACGGCTCGTGATGTTGTGTGTAGTTGCAGAAATGTGTCCACGTCACGGCCGGTGCTGCTCGGTGTTTCTCTGTAGGAGGAATAGTTCACACTCGGCTGGTTACGTGGTTACAAGAACCAACGGATACACAACAAAAGGAGAAAGTGTGAAGTCAGACGTTGTGTGCCGTGTATTTGTGCCTGTGTGGTGGACAACACGGAGTGTGGGTGGATGGGAGAATTCTGCCAAAGTGCATGAATAACAGGTTGTGTAATAACATGTTTGTGGCTGCGGTTTGATGTGATTGGACGACGACGAGCAGAGATATTAAATCTGTGTGAAACTGAAACTAACATTAAAGCGGAACATGAAAAATGAAGGCATGAAATGAAAAGCAGACATGTCCACAGTGTCCAGTCGCTTCTCCGTGTCTCCATGACGGTGAACCCAAAGTGAAAAGAATTTGTGTTCCAGGACCTGGGATCGGGTCCTTAAACCTATTAATCATCATAGCTTCACCTGCAAAGAGAATCTGTACGTGGATTTAATGGCCACATTCCTGCTGAACCTTCACCGAACCAGGTTTAGCTCCAGCTTTAGCTGAAGTTCCATGTACCAGGTGTGTGGACGTGGACGTGCAGGCGACGTCTGACCTCGTTTTAGTCCTTCTCAAACCTTCGCCTCAGTCATATTTTGTAGGTACAAATGATTGACTTTCCTCCCGGTTCCTCTGCAGCTAATCTGCAAATCACATGTTATTATGAGGAAACGAGTTGCAGTCAGATCAGAGTTTCTGTTTGCACACTGAGGGTTTGTTTGGTTAACGTACGTAACGCTATTACGTCCGTAAGAGTTTTCCAGACAACCCCCAGTCGTACGTCCAGGCACAGATCGTGGTTATTGTTAGAGAAAGATTCCAAAGTTTCTTTGACGTAGACAGTCGTAGTCAGACAACGCTGTACTTCCTGTGTCCACCTCCCTGTAGATGTACAGTATGTCCCATTGGAACATGAAAATCCACGTGTTACGTTTCCTTCAAAAATCAATCGCATTAGCAGTTTCGTTGCCTATGGATGTAATTTTTTAAAGAGATGGTTATAAACATCTTTAAAATAAGTTATGACCAAGACTCTGAGACCGTTGAAATCAGTTTTCTGGTGCCTTAATTTCAGACATGAAATTATTGATAATTCAAGTTTGGGTCTAATGAAACCGAACTGCGCCCACGTTAACTTTTTATTGCTTTGGTTACTTTAACCCTTTAAACTTTGGTGCCACTCGCTGATCTTCATCACATCTTCCGTTAGTTCAGAAAGTTGCTGCAGTGACAGAGAAGGTCCAGAAATACACCCCACGTTACCCCCCGTCCTCACCCCCCTGCCCCTGTTTGCCCCGACTGCCGACCCCATGTGATCCTCTCAGACCCGAGTCCTTCTTATCAGACACAGATACGGACTGGTTGGTACGGGGACGAGGCCAGCGCATGTTTAGAACGCTCAGTATGTTTGACTCAGCCGAGCAGCATCATTATATTCACAATAAATTTCAAAGTAAAAGACGAGACTTTAGAGGAAGCTCAGAGTGAAGAATGTGGCGAATGTGCTGACGCAGAGTTTGTTGGGCTTGGAGAGTGGAACCTTTGGCAGCCAGAGGTTAAATTTAGCTCAGCAGCTTGGAGGAGGGGGCAGTGCGGGTGTGACTGGGGATGGGGGGGGGTCGCTCTGTCTCGCCATAGCAACAGCTGTGACACACTGTGCAGTGATTGACTTGACACTGGCCATCGGGGGCGTATGAGCTTCCAGTCGGTCAGATTATCCTCCAGTGTTTTAACAAGCTGGAAAAAATCCGACTGTGTGACTTCCCACAAAGGTTTATATCCTCGTCGTATTTGTGATGTGATGTCTTTTTTTACAGTGTTTCTGCGTGTGTTTGACCTTGTCGCCTCCCAGTCCAACCCAGACTTTCTTCTCCCTCGCTGCCAGTCCATCAGACAGCAGTGTTGCCGCTTTTTGAATTAGCACGTTCTACATGAGGTTGTTCCGTATGGTGGAGTTTAGGTAGTTTCAGGTAGTTGGTTTGTTTAGGAAATGTTTTCTGGATTCAAAGACACGGGAGCAATAAATCTCAAGTGCTAAAATGTGTTCCTGCTGGTGGTTTTCGGGAGTCTCACATGGACGTGGACATGGTAGAGGCCAGCGTACGTTATGTTTAGGTGGAATGAAGGCAAAGACTGAACAGCTTCAGTTTTACCTGCTGCATCTGTGTGGAGCAGCTCCGTCCCTCGACATTGTGGATGATGGTTCCCAAAAGCTTGAGGAAACGCAGCTGTTGTTCACGGAGGCCTCGAGGACACACTTCATCTGAACCTATCACACAGCATGAGCCGACGCAGACTGAGCTAGAAACCGTCAGTAGCTGCAGCAGTAACGTGCTGTTTGCACAGTGATGTCATGTGGAGCAGCATCGAGCGCCTTGCTAAGTCATTCAGGGGCATCTGAGCCGCTGATGCTCTGACCTCATTACTCCAACCTAACCATTCAGATTTTGCGTCCTTCAGCTTTGGAGCTGGAAACACTCAGCTCCGGCTCAGGCATCAGCTCCCATTCAAAGCTGTGTGTGTAATTCAGGAACAATTGACATTCAGTGTCTCCGTGTGCGTGTCAAACTGTATGTTGAATCCTATTTTTTAATCCCGTCCCAGTAAATCAGCGTCTGACTCTGATGTGCCGCTGCTCACGGCCTCGGTGAGAATGTATTTTTAGTCGTCTCACTTTCATGACGCTGACATCACTCGCGGTGCCTCCGGGGCTGAGAGTGCCGACTCAACCGCGATGAATCCGTAGCCTCTTTGTGCGCCCTGCCCCCCCCCCCCCCACTCAGAGCAGGACGCGGTTGGATGTTTTCCAGACTGGCAGCCAACCAACCACAGAGCAGAGCTGTTATTCAGCCTCTCCTTCAGGCTGTGGGAGGATTAGCTCCCTCTCTGTTGTGTCAACACCAGATCAGATTTTGGCTAAAATGGGTTTTTCCACGAGACAAACATTCAGCTGGTAAATTGTTTGCTGGTTCTGAACTCTTGTTTGGGTTGGACTGAGTCGGACATTGCACGCTCTGGTTCCCCCTCAAAGGAGCTAGAGGAGTTTTAGAATAATAATAATCACGATATCATACAATTCCAGTATTGCACTTCAACCCACTGCCCCTAAAACAACGCTCGTTCTTGTCTCTGGCCTCGTTTCTTTGTCTCGTTATGGTTCGTTGTGTGGAAAAGATGCAGGTTAGTTTTTGGAGGAGTTCCTTCGTGTGGATGCTTTTCTGTGCGCGTCCACGTTAGTAAGTCGTGCGTGTTTGTGTCTGCAGGGCCGGCAGGGTGGGGTGGAGGTCGACCCCTGGGAAGATGCCGACTACAGTATCTACAGAGTCATCGACCGCTTCGGCTTCATGCAGTAAGTTCGTCCCGCGTTACAGTAGCTTCCTGCAGGTGAAACCACGGGCTTGTTCGCAGCTGGTGATGTTCTGCTCTTGTGTTTTGTTTTTCAGTGAAGATGAACTACCGGCCCCGACGGCACATGAGGAGAAGGTGAAGAGGACAGAGAGCAGTGTGTCTTCATCAGCACCATCCGTCATGTTGCATGTTTCTTTCAGCACATTTGTCAAGAACATTTCAAAACACAGATGAATTATTAACGTTCAGTTTGGTCAAGTTTGTAGCTCTACAACTTGGACTGGAAGCTAATTTCTCCTTAT
Organism: Channa striata; assembly: GCA_033026295.1. Lineage (NCBI taxonomy): Eukaryota > Metazoa > Chordata > Actinopteri > Anabantiformes > Channidae > Channa > Channa striata. The sequence goes on from CM065171.1 coordinate 28,870,877, forward strand.
TCTTAATAAACTACTTATTTAAAAGGTTTATCCAAACCCTTTAGATAATAATAATACTAATTATACTAATACACTAATATTGATCTAATTTTACATCAATAATAAATGAGGTTAATTGTAGCTGTTACCTTTTCATTTCTATAACTGTTTGGCACATTTGCAGATGTTTTGAGTAGTTATGTTCTGTCAGGTTTTATTCATTGTGTTCAGCTAATTCTTTTCTGTTAAAATTGCACAAACACTATTTGATCCTAATAACTCATTAGCGGTTAAAACCAACGACATATCCATAAGGATACATGTTGTCATCCACAGCTCAGCTCACTGATTATTGCAGCTTTATTTTCACTAAAGATCATAGACCATAACCCTCCCAGTAACTGCACAATTAATTTCAGCAACCCTACCATACAAACAAAAAGCGATGCACATCCAGTGTGTGTGCGGCACTTGCAGCAGTAACTAAAGCCCGATATCAGGTCGACAGTTGTTTGTGTTGAGCAGCTTCTTTCTCCATCGTAGCTGAAGCAGCAGGAAGTCGAGAGAGCAGAGAAATGGCTGAAGATGGCGAAGAAATGGGATAAATACAAGAACAGTGACAGGGTGAGTGTCAGCCTGCATGCTCTGTGCACACAGGGAAACCAGCACATTTTATGATTTTATTTAGACTTCAGACCGTAATTCACAGCGACCGTCCGGGCCCAGTAACTGTACTGTAGCAGCACACTGGATTCCCAACAGCTCAGTCACTCTGAATAACGAGGCCTTGCAGACACACCGGAGCCCAGCTCTGAAACTCATTAGATCCAACGGGCGCACTGTGCCACGACTTTGTGTGCAAGCACAGAGATCCAAGAAGAATTAAGTTGAACTTTGACCTCTGTACGATGGGACGAACCAAAGCGAAACATTCGGGCACGGAGGTCAAATGAGTGAGGCACAGATTTGGAAACGCATCCATTCATGCAGCCACATCAGGTGTGGAGCTCCACACAAAGTGAGAAGTATGACTCAAAGTTCACAGAGAACCACATTGTGTCTGCAAGCCCCTTAACTCTGGTTCAGAACTGAACAGGATTCATGAAATATGAGTCAAACAGGGAGCTGAGTAGTTGAAGAAGAATAAGTGAATCATTGTCCAACCTACATTCACAAACATTAGTTCTTCCACTTAAATCTTTCACGTTAAAGATCCACAGCATGAACGTGCAGAGACGCTTCCCCCCTGCAGCTGCGCACAGATGTTCATCCTCTCTGAATCCTGAAATGGCCGTTTGTGCTTTCATCTGCAATCTCATTCGGATCAGTCTGTTATTTTCTTAAGTGCAAAAAACCCTTTATGCCTATGGTTTCTATGACGATAAAAAGCAGCAAATCATCTCCCCTGAGTTTGAAAATGATTGTTAGTTATTAGAATAGATAAAGTCCTGTTGCTGGACACAGGCCCTCGTGTGGAGATGTTTGAAACCCTTGAACCCGCCCAGGGGAACAAACACACTTAATGATGCATAGGGGAATGAAAATGACGTAAACGTGAGAAAACTTTTGCTTTGTTCCTGTGAACAGTATGAAAAACGTTGGCGTGTTCCTTTGCAGATGGTGAAACGGGCGTACAAAGGCATTCCCCTGCAGCTCAGAGGCCGGGCCTGGGCGCTGATGCTGGACGTGGAGAGGACTAAAAAGGAGAACGAGGGCAAGTACGAGGTATGAACCGAGCGTGTGAGCCGGCCTGCGGAAGTTCAGTGAAAGAGGTTCTGCGGGCAGAAAACGAGAGCGAGGGAGGGGCAGCAGGGTTTCCAGCTGGAAAAGTTTAGCTGGGAGATGGGCCTGTAACCAGAGCTGGACGGATAAATTGACTGCGCTGATTTTAGCTGATGATAAATCTCTATTAGTGTGCGTTTCAGCAGATAACACGGAAAAATATTTGAGGTTTTTCTAAATCTGTTTCAACAATAGTCCACAGAGAGCGAGCATGAGTTTTACCAGACGGTTCAGTCACGGTCACAAATAAAAAAATGTATTTACATCGCAACAATTTAATGTCCTTCAGTGGTGACATATAAATGTGGGCTGAGAGGAGGAAAGTGTCTCAGTGCATCAGGGGTTGGTCCCCCAGCAGCAGCCCCCCTGAGCCTGTAGCAGCAGGACTAGAACCAACTATAAGGTTTTGAGCCTAGTCTTAAAAGTAGAGAGGGTGTCTGCTTCCCGAATCTGGACTGGGAGCTGCTTCCAAAGGAGAGGAGCTTGATAGCTAAAGGCTCTGCCTCCCATTCTGGGAACCACAAGTAGACCTGCATTCTGGGACCGACGTGTCTCTATTAGAATGATCTGACGTTTTTAGCATAGCTTAGCATAGAGGGTGGAAACGGGTGGAAAGTGCTAGCCTAGCTCTGTGAAAAGTAAAGCTAAAGTTGTAGCATCCTTCTTTAAAGGTTCGTGGGGAAAATGGAGGGCGTCGATAGCAGCCGCGTGAATAATCCCAACAATCCCATGCACTCGGTTCCTTGTTACTTGTCCAGCAGGAAGCAGAGGACCTGGCGTCCCTCGGGAATCTGTACTTAAAACTGTGGTCCGCCTGCTGGAAAATAACAGGACCATCATCAGCCAAGATTCAGTTTCGCTGTTGTTGAGCGTCGTTTAACATTAAATGCTGAGAATAGAAGCTGAATGTTGAGCTAATCAAACGTTAAACCCGACGTGTTAACAGACTGTCTGAGGTCAACGAGGGCCAAATGAGCAGAAGAAGTGAGCGGAGATTTAGAAATGATGATTTTCCAAATTACACTGTGGAATTATTAATAATGCTATGAATTATGAATTATAACTTGCAGTTATATCAGTTTCTTTGCTTTTTCTGTGTCTGATAAAAGCTGCTAAAAGTCATTTTGAATCAGCCACAGTTTCCTCGGCCTGTTCTTGTTTCCACTCTCGCTTCTCGGTGACCTTGCGTGACCCCGTCCTCCTCGACTCTGTTTCCCCTCCCAGAAAATGAAGGATCAGGCCAGGCTCTACTCGTCGGAGATCAAGCAGATCGACCTGGACATCAACAGGACCTTTCGAAACCATATCATGTTCATGGACCGCTTTGGAGTCAAGTAGGTCTCACAGTGTTCTGGCAGACTCTCGCTCTTAAACTTCAGCAGTTCGGACTCACTTTCATAATCCAAACCGCTCTGCCGTTTCAGCGCTGACGTTCACGCTCGGCTCGAACCGTTCACACCATGCGCACACACTTTATGAGGGTTCTCTGCTAGATTAGCAGCTAAAACAGGTGAAAATGTTTCACACCAGATTTCAACTTTCAGAACATATGGAGCCTTTTTGAGAACTTTACTGAGTGTGTTCATCCGAGACAAATCAGTTTTTACTCAGCAGTGCTCAATGTCATTCAAAACATGCAATAAACAGTTATGAAATCTTTTAATTCGTCAGTAATTCAAATCCAGTCATGTGTTCACTGACACACATTCTGAGTATTTTTACTGTGTAGCGATGATCCACATGGACAATAAATTCCAACTGTAAATGTGAAGTTGACTTTGCGCCTTGTTGCCCGTCTCGTGAGGATCTTCCTGCCAATCTGGAGTCTGTGTGATCGTGACTTTCTTCGTCGTGTCTGTAGGTCAGTGTCGAACTGCTGCCTTAACTGTAGCAGCTCTTACATGGAGCCACTGAGTTTTATCAAACGTCGTTGCCATTGTCGTTTAAGAGGAAGAAAAAGGAGAAATTAATCTCAATCAAATTTAAAGATGCAGACACTAAAAGGCCAAAAGAATGTGACCACACAAATACAAATGGACGTTCTTGTAAATCGGAATCTAAAATGGCCTGATTGTATGTCCACATACATTTGGCAGCATTTGTTGTGTTGCTCAGTTTGTAGAGCTGATCATGTCAGGCCGGTCTAGATTCAGGAGGCAGCTTTGAGTTTACGACCTCGCTGTGAACCCGGCCCGAGTGTGAGAGACGCGGTCAGGCTGTGTTCAGGATGGAGCTGGGTCTGCGTGGAACCCGATCCTGCAACACGATGATGTCACTGACAGTTTAACAGACCACAAGCCTGTCCGGGAGGAACAGTGGAAAGTCCAGGCCCGGGAAACGCTTCACTATTTACCCGGAGCTCAGTGGCCCTGCACAAACAGACGTCTTCAGTGGTATTTATGTCACATTTACAAACTGTTAGGTTTCTTATTGAAAGAAAGACAAAGTGGTGTGTGTGTGTGTGTGTGTGTGTGAGATATTAATGCTGCACAAAAAAATCCCTTTATCAGCTGCACTTTTGACAAATTAGAGCCGAACCAGCAAAGGGAAACTAAACTTTGGGAGCTACAGTATGTAACAGTTTTAATATTTTTCGGATAGAATTATGCTCGAAAGCTGTTGACTTCTGACCAATCAGAAAACTTCATCACTGTCAGCTTGATTAGTAAATTTCATAGCCTCGTGTTTTGCAGTTTGATAGCGAACATTTAACAGTCCCGTCCTCCCTCTCCCTGCGCTGAAAGAGCTTTAGTTCTCCTGTTACGCTCTGCGCAGACGTCAGCTGCAGTCGTCGTTATCAGATTAATAAAATTAGAAGCTAATTAATTAGCTAATCAAGCAGAATGCTTTGCTCTTTCCTGATTGGCCAGGGGGATGAGCCTCTCTCACACCGCTGCCAGTTCTGTTCAATGAGTCCGTGTGACAGGAAGCTTCGACCTCTGCGCATTAAGACATTGGAATTCTTTCATTAAAATCATGTGGAAACTGTAACTTTCAGTTGCGTAGCGCTCACTTTATGATTAGTATCCTCATTATAAGACACAGATGAAACTGGACTAAATGAACGGCGAACAGTGTCGGGGTCGACTGATGATTATGCTGATTCCTCTGAATGAAATAATAATTTGACATTTGGATTCCTGTCCTCTGCTCTCCAGGCAGCAGTCTCTCTTCCACGTCCTCTCTGCATATTCAGTCTACAACACAGTAAGTGGCTGTTTTCCCTCCATCACACGAGGCATTAAAATAGCAGTTCACTTTCATTTAGCTGATAAAAACATCGTTTGCTTTTTCCACAAGAGCAGCACATTTTTCCTGCTGACACGGCACGCTCGTATTATCTGCACAAACTCATGATTATTAACTCAACATTAAGAAAACGGTTTCTGCTGGATGAACCGTTAAACACACGAAGGTGATTATCTGTTAGTGAACTGAGAATATGGGGATGATAATGTCACATAATATCAATATTATGTAAATATGGTGGTTCAGATTGTTCTTCAAATGGGAGTGAAGCGGTTCAGAGGAACGGGATGTTTTATAAATGCAGCCACAGCTGGTAATAAACCAGGTTTCCCACCGGAAACAATTTCTCCGCTTTTCATCTGTTGGAAAATGCAGTTAGATTTTCATAATCAACTAAATATAAAACTAATAAATTTAATAAGTATAGTGATAAATAATGATATTGATTGTCTCAATATTTCAACACAGCAACTGTGTTTTGTTACAAATATTTGGAAACACGGGATGCAGATTTTCAACATTTTCATCACGGGATTAAATGAGTTTACAGCCGTGTTCGCTGCTCGTCGAGCCGCTGGCGAGCGCGTCCGTCATCACAGTCCAAGTGTTTTATGACAGATGGCACCGTACCCTGGGCGCATGTACGAAACTTTACAATCTGCTTCTGTTGGTTCTAGTCTGACGTTTAAATAAATAAATGCCTCCAGATGACATCATCCGAAGTCCTCATGAGTAAGAGAGAAATGTTTCTTAGAGTGAAGTCTGAGGGAAGTTTAAATGTGCACCGCTGAAACTTGCTGGGTTGGACAGACAAACCGGGTCCACAGTCCACTGCGGGCCTCCTGTTCCTAAGGTTCTGATGCCGTGTGCCCCTGTGACGAGTGTTTGTCTTTGTGTCCTGACGCCTGCAGGAGGTGAGCTACTGCCAGGGGATGAGTCAGATTGCTGCTCTGCTGCTCATGTTCATGAATGAGGAGGACGCCTTCTGGGCCCTGTCACAGCTGCTGACCAATCAGAAGCACGCGATGCACGGTGAGAAGTGGCACTGGACGCGTGTTTCCAGGATGAAGTGCTGCCTGAGAGTGGAAACAAATGTGGAGCAGATTTCCGTGGTGGTGACTGATTACAGGCTGTGCTGCTTGTTAAATGTGATTGGAACGTTGGATTAAAAAGTGTCCCCCTGCTCTCTCCCCCTCGTTAAGGATTTTTCGTTCCCGGCTTTCCCAAACTTCAGAGATTTCAGACGCATCATGATCAAATTATTTCTAAACTCATCCCCAAGCTGAAGAAACATCTGGTGAGAACATAGTTATACAAGTGTTTCATGGCAGAAAACGTGAGCGGATTCGATGTGACGCCTCGTTACTGATCCTCTGTGTGTCTCTTTGTGTCCAGGACAGAGAGCAGATGTCTGCCGGGATTTACAGCACTAAGTGGTTCCTGCAGTGTTTCATCGACAGGGTGAGGAACCCGACGGGGTGATGTGTTTTCTTCTTATCTACTCTTTAAATGTTCACTCGGAGCGAAAAACAAAATTACATCACAGTTAATGCAACGGTTGGACGGAGGCCCAGAGCTCATGGAATTATCCGTGTATCACAAGATAACTATTTGGAGCGAAAACACAAGGCCGCATCTTATTGACTATGAATAAAGTTGTTTCTGCTTTAACTGCTAGTTCATCTCGAAAGTATAAAAATGTATTGTCAGAAAAACAAATCTGTTTCGATGTGCACACTGGCCTATGTTTAAAATGTCTCCTACATTCGAGAAGTTCGAACCCAGATGCACAGCAGCTCGTACAGTTCCGTTTTATTAGGCGTAAAAGTTGCTTCGGTAAAGATCTGAAGCAGAAGCTGCGAGCCAGTTTTACATTTCCACTATATGGGGAAAAAAAACAGACAAGCAGCACAGGAAGAGGAAACAGTGCCACCTGCAGAAGCCTAAACAGCACAAAGCATTATGGGGCGTCATGCAGGATTATGATTGACAGCTGATTTCTGGGAAGTAAGTTCCACAAGTTACCAAAACAGAACTTTTACAACGAGCATTTACATGATTTCAGCAGGAAAAAAACCCTGATGGTGTTTGAGCTCTGGGACGTTGCATTAGATCCATGAAGCTAAGCTGCCGTTCGTCTCCCACACACATGCCCACAATCCTGCGGCTGTGGTCTGGCGAGGGGGCGGCCGCTGTCAGCACTTCTCGCTCCCTCTGAATCACCGGGCTCCGAGGGGCCTGAACAGGAACCAAACAAACCTCCTGACTCCGAGCCGGACGTTCGTTATGTGAAGCTGCTGTCACAAACTAATCACTCGTGTTCCTGCAGACTCCGTTCACCCTGACCCTGCGTCTGTGGGACATTTTCATCCTGGAAGGAGAGAGGCTGCTCACCGCCATGTCTTACACCATCCTGAAGATCCATAAGAGTAAGGATGACTGGTTCCCCACAGACACACAAGTAGGACTCCTCAGGTCCCACCGATGGTGGCAGGTTTAGGAACGCACGCTGGGATTTTGCTCTTTTGAAGCTGTTTTTATCATATTCAAACATACACTTGTGCTGAGGTTCCTCTTGTTCATCTATGTTTTGATGTTCCCACACTTTTCTTAATCAGCCTGACATTGGGAAACCTCTTCTTTATATACAGATGATCCAACCAGGAGTGTTTGCAGGTGTCAGCTGCCCAAAACTGCAGAAGGAGAAAATTAACTGGACAGCTAGAATAGTTATTGTGTGAAACTGTGATTTGATATATGTTGAATATGTGATCACAGAAATAAGTATGTTTTTTGAATCCATAAACTAGCGCTAGTCATACACAAGTGCCTCCAACCTGCTGAGATGACTGATGCAGCTTTAGAACACGTTGACTTTGAGTTTCACAGGGCAGATCCGTGCATGTGTTTGCGTGCAGAGCGGCTGTTGAAGATGTCCCTCGAGGAGCTCCGAGAGTTCCTGCAGGAGCGTATTGGTCAGACCTTCTTTGACAGTGATGACGTGATCATCGAGCAGCTTCAAGCCTCCATGTCTGAACTGCAGAAGATGAAACTCGACCTTCCTCCTCCAGGTACACGGCAGCACAGAATACTGAGAGTCATTGTCAGCCGCACTGAAACAAACACGCGGCTTTAGGTGAAAAGTCAGTTTCACCAGAGGAGCTCTGGTCTCTCCAGCCTTACAGACATTGTTTTTCAGCCACTTTGGATCTGAATCTCTTTTTAGAGGCGTAGATTTCCCCCCTAAAAAGTTCTTGGTTGCCCTGTAGTAACTTCTGTAGGTCCAGCAACTGTTTAGGTGGGATGAACAAGGCGAAACGTTGCTGATGGGTTAAACACCACGCAGCGTGACACACACGTGGAAAAGTTGTCGGCTGGTTAATTTACCTGTTGCTAAAGAAAAGTCAGGAGCTGCCACTATGGCAAACTGAGGCCAAGCCGGTTTACAGAGGTCTTAAGATTCTTTGTGTCCTGTGTTGTTTTCAGGGAAGTCCGATGAGTTGCCACGTAAACCTCTGGGTCAGGAGTTGCCGGTGCTGTTGACAGTCCAGGCCTCACGAGAGAAGTCGTCCTCAGCCAGTGGTCACCCCAGAGCAGGCCTGAGCCTCCACATCATCACCCACCAGCCTGACTCCATATCTCCAGACCAGAGCCCCTCCAAAGACCCCAGGGATCTAGATGCTGCAGAGGAGGAGGCCCCACTTCCTTCCCCAGACCCCGTCATCATCCATAGCCAGGCCCCGCTCACCCCTGATGGCTCCCCACTGACGGGCCCTCCCCCGTACCAGCCCCCAGGAAGCCAAACATTGGTCACGGCCGAGCAGCCAGATCAGGAGAGCAAACAAATACCTGAAGCAGTCGCCATCACAGGACCTCCCTTAGCTGCACAGGGCGTCTCCTCTGTGCCACGGACTCTTTTGGCACCCATAGCTCATTTGGACCCGCTGGCTCAGGCTGAGAGCGTGTCGGCAGCAGAAACGGCCATGGACGGTAGGCAGGTCCGGCTGCTGGAACAGGCCTCAGCTCTGGACATAAACCAGGACTCAAGTGCAGCATCAGAGGAGACGCAGGACGCAGACATTTCGTGAAATGAGCGTCAAAATCCAGATGATGCCGTTTCTTCTCCGTTTATTAGAAACGTGTGTCAGAGGCACAAATTCGATCAGCTCTTGTTCTGTAAAGGTCAAGTTTGGCGGCTGAGGTCACAACAATGTTTTAGTGAAGAACGACAGAGGTCGGACTCATCAGTGTCCAGCAATAACTGCTTAGCAATGTGTCAGTCGGCTTCAGAATCTAACGTGTCAGGTGAAAAGATGTAAGTTATTATCTAAAGCTGTCACTTCCTAAAAGGTTTTGTAATGACTTTAGTTATTAAAATATGTTTTCGTGCTTTCTGTAGGTATTAAATCTCCACCCACAGTAGGAAAAAACAAGCTTTCAGGTTTCCTCCTGTTCATACAAGCCACAAAGATCCTTTCATAACAGAATCCTAACTAATAAAATTCCTAACTCACCTTCCTAAAATGTAAACAATAAAAAAATGACCAACAAACAAAGCACCATTAATTTATTATTATTAAAAATATATGATTGTTACATTTGACTAGTCATAACAAGTTAATTATTTTACTAAACTTGAAACAATCTTTTTTACGTTAACGTTTGTTGATAACTTCTCCAGAATAAAATAGCTCAGAACATACAAATGAAGCTCCTCAGAGTTCAGAGTTTTTTCCTTCTTACGTCCAAATTTAACTTCAATAAAATCACGGGATCAACATGAGAACGTCTATACGTGTTATTGGTTTTAGGCTCTTTCCACTTGGACAGGGAGTTGAGTTCAGTGCTGAGATGAGGTTTAACAGAGGTGGGTGTAAACCAGGCAGGAAGGGTTAAATGAAGAGGAGCCAGTTGCATTGTGGGAAATGTAGTGTGTGTTTGTTTTTTCAGCTCGACTTCCACTAGGGGCTAAAACTCTCAGAAATCCTTGATGGGAGTGGAAATAATAATAATAATAATAATAATAATAATAAATTAAGCCCAGCATGGATAAAACCCCGGGTCCCTACCTGGGTCACCCTCATGGATCCCCTCAGGCCTCTGACACACATTTTCCTCCACGGCCTCAGCGTGTTCTTCAGCCTGTCGAGGATGGGACCGTCCGGATGGTGTTTCCATCAGGACACCCAACGGGACTCTGGATCCAGAGTCGCCGTTTCCTGCTGGGCTGAAACACTCTGGATCACCTGGAAGGTTTAAGCGAAGCTGTCACCCGAAAGGCGTCACCCTTTACAATAGGAGAAACAGTTTTGTAGTTTTGTAACGTCAGAGACCAACACGTTTGCGAGCAGAGTTGCAGTTTTATTTTTTGTACCAGTGTCTTGATGCCTTATGTGGATCAGCTTCGGTTCTTCTGGGAACATGGCTGACGTTGTGCTCGGACTCTTTCAGGTCTTGGACTGAGCAGGACCCCTGACACGGTGAGCTGGCTCACTGCCTATGATTGTACACTCCCTAATTTATTGTCTGATCCTCTTTGAATAACGTCCGGGCGGTTTTGAGCAGCTGCCCATTTGTGCTCATTCGTTTGAAGAACTCGAGTATTTGCTGCATTTCTTGGAATGACTTTGGTTTTTAGAGCAAATGCTCTGGATGTTTCAGCCTCTGTTAACTTTGTGATTAGAAATATGAAGTCTTGTAGAAATGTAGGTGCCCGGGAGAAAATGTTTTTGTGCTTAGAAATAATGAAGCTCTGACATCTTGTGGTCGGTTTAGGTTCAGCATGTCTGTGTAGATTTAGCAAAGAACCGTAAAAATGATGTGAGGAGATTCTAATTGGAAACAGGCCAAGGCCCCTCGGTTGGATTCTGTGGTTTTTGCTGTGGCTTTTTAAGACCTTTGCATTTCAGTGATAAAAATCCCATGTGAACATTTTTTTAATTATTATGTATCAAAGTAACAAAGTGAAAGTTCTTTTCAGGTTTTCTTCAGTGTCTTTTAATATCAAACCTGTCACATTTTGAGCCTTTCAGGTCAGAGAGTGTGTGTGTGTGTGTGTGTGTGTGTTTAATCACTGGCTACACGTTTGTTGGACGTTATGTAATGCAGCACTTTCCATGAAGTGTTTGAAGACGTTGATAAAACTCTGGAGATGAAACAATACAATTTTTATCACCGTGTGTTGGTGTTTTTATGCTGCAGACACGTGGATTTTGCTTTTGTCTGTACACACACATTCGTCCTAACCTGATATTGACTGTTTCTCGAGGAAATCTCTTTAAATTTGACACAAATGTCCACGTGGATGAACCGATTAGATTTGTGTGGTCAAATTCTGTTAGTGAGGGCGCCGTTAAAGTGGGTCAAACACAGGCCCCGTGTCTCAAAGATATTAATAATTGCACATTGTCCAGACACAATAGAGTGATGAGATCCACAGGATCGTGTGAGGAATATTAATTAACAGGTGTTTCTTCTACCTCTTCCCCAAAAACTTTGAGCAAAGTTGCAAAATTTCATAAGAGAATAACAAAGTTTCACAACTTCCATGCTAGGCCTTTATCTTCCTCATCAATGCAGCTTCATAATCACGTCATTGTATAAACTGTGGAAAATGACACGTGTTGACAGCAGCACCCTTTTCTTTTAAAGTCATTTTGTAGAATGAAATGCTAAACATTTTACTCCAGAGCAGGTGTCATGTGACAGACTGTTGCTTTGCTCATACAAATGATTAAAATTAAGTAAAATATAACGTATTATTAGAGATGAAGCTGATATAAGTACATAGAATAATATTTTCTTGTTGACTTTCTTTACACACATTCTTTACTCAAGCAGAAGTAAAGATTGAACTTTTTTATTTAAGAGCAAAAAAAATAAACCATCATCACCATGAATGTTGCCAGGAGCCGCTGCAGACCCCCCCACCCCCACCCCCACCACCACAGGCTGCGTCAGGTCATTCCGGGGAGACTCGGTCAGTGGTTAACTAGTAACTCACTAACTAACCCGTGTGTGTAAAAGTGTGATCTCATTTCCGTTTGTTCCTGTGTCCGAGTGAGATGAAGCCAAAAAAGTGTTTGTTTCATCACGTGCAAGAGCAAGAAAGAGCAGAAACGTTTATTAGTTTCAGTTCAGATTTCCGTGTCTTCAATATTCACAGTGACGTCACTGAGCGCGCACAGTTCATATTAAAATATGACCCCAGCGAACATGAGGGTCCATGAAGGGATCCGGCCTCAGTTCCTCACAAATCCGAAATGTTTCACGGTTTTACACAGAGGAAGAACTGATGCGGTTCTGAGCCGGACGCGTCCCGTGGCCGCGCGGCGGCGCTGCAGGCGGCGGGACTCTGATCTGATTGGTCCGTTTGGCCAGAACACCTCGCGCGACCGTCGGATTCTGGTCAGTTCGTGCGCAGCGACACGAGCTCGTGCAGCTGCTCCGGGACCAGAACTTTCCTCGGAAACGTTTGGACCTGCTGTGCTTTAAAAACCCGTTTCCACCATGTCCTGCACTGTGTTGGTGAAACCCCTGGAAGACCTGAGCTTGGATCCGGGCTATGTGGCGGGTGATGCCTGCCCGTCCCTCAGCCCGTCCCTCAGCCCGTCCCTCAGCCCGTCCTCCTCCGGCGGGTCGAGCCGGTCTCAGCCCGACGACAGCGCGTCTTCTCACCGCCGTCCCGGGCGGCAGCACGCCGGCTCTCTGCACAGCAGGAACGGCAGCTGGGACACGGTGTCCACGCTGCCAGGGGACACCGTGGACGTCCTGGCCAAGTGTCCCTGTCTCCCGGAGCTGGACGATTACCCCTGGACGGAGCAGCAGCTGCTGGAAGTCGTGCGTAAAGTCGCCGCTTTCGACGCGCCGTTCACCGCGGAGGCCACTCGCCGCCTGTCCGTCCTGCTCCGGAGGGTTCTGGTCCGGGTCGCGAGGGAAGCGCAGCGGCTCAGCGAGCTGCACAGGCGGTGCACGCGCCTGGAGGTCCAGAGCGCGATGCAGCTGGTCCTGAGCTGGACTCTGGCGGAGCGGTGCGCGTCCTCCGCGCTCAAGGCCGCGTCGCTGCACTGCATGACGTCCGGGGACGCGGCGCGGCGGCGCGGCGAGTCCGCGCGCTGCGGCCTGACGCTGTCCGTGGGCCGCTTCTTCCGGTGGATGGTGGAGACGCGCGTGTCGCTGCGCGTGCACGAGCACGCCGCCGTGTGCCTGGCCGCGTGCGTGGAGAGACTGGCGGAGGAGGTGGCCGCGCGGGCGATGGAGGCGGCGGCGGGGCGGAGCGCGAGCGCGGGCGTCCAGGTGAGCGCGGCGGCGCTGGACGCGGCCGTCAGCGGCGACGCCGAGCTGTGGGGGCTCCTGCAGCCGCACGAGCATCTCAGCTGCGGCAAGACCGCCAGCGGTGAGTCACGTCACGGCAACTTCTGATGATTCTGGAATCATCTGCAAAAAGTCTGTTTCCTTCTGGGATATGACGCGCGGTTCATTTTATTCGCCCTGAACCTAAATTCACAGATAAGAAAGGAAAGTGTCGCTCCGTGATTTGTGTCGGTGACAGATTATGACTTTTCAGTTTCTCATTGAGCAGCTGAGACATGACACGGTCTGGAAGAAAAACTCTGCTAGTGGCATGAAATTGCTCCGCAATTTGTCTAGAAGATGATGATGATGATGATGATGATGATGATAGATTAAGAAATAAACGGCACTTTGGGAAATCTGAGGCTGGTGGGAAAAACCCCAAACACAGGAAGCCGGTGATTGATGGAAGATCCGCTCTGATAAACGTCTGCTCAGATTCTCACTCACTGGGAAACAGTTACTGGTTTTTGGTTTGTAACCAGTGAATAAATGAACATCCGGAGGTGTGTGTGTGTGTGTGTGTGTGTGTGTGTGTGTGTGTGCTGGGATCCAGGCTTGAAGTTGTACTTGAGTTGTGTTACAGTCCTTTTACTTTTGTTTTGACTTGATGAACGTTGAACTTTTGCAGGACCAGAGCTGATTGTCAAATCAGACAATCACCTTCTTCTTAAAGTAGAATTTTCTGCTTTGTCTTGTCATGGGCTGGACATTTGACCGACGTCTGGACAAAACTGTAGATTTGAAGGTTTAAAAGGTTTTTCTCTTGCTGTTGGACGTCACCTGTCACATCAGGACAATAGTCAGATTCATGGAAAAACCCAAATCCTGACGACGAGCTTTTCTGAAAAGGCTTTTCAATGTCTGCAGAGGGACTTTGTCCACTGTAAGTTGCTGCTCAGGCTGAGACAGACAGACAGACAGACAGACAGATCCGTCCCCGTTGTCTTGATTGGGCCTTTATGGAGAATCTGATCCCTCTGCTCCTCAAACAATCAGACTAAATGATTCAATCCCTGGTTGATGATGATTAGCGGCCGTCTTTGTGATGCGGTTGCAGGTGGGGGTGTCGGGGGGACGTCGGTGTCTGTCCCGAGGTCTGTGTGGACGTTTGAATGAGACGTCACTGGCACTTGTGTCAACCGTGTGGGAGCCTGAGCCAACAGCTTCCGGCCCCACGGGCTCCAGACTCGCAGGTTTTAACCAGATTACGCTTCCAAAACAAAGTCCTGCCGTCAAACCCGCCTGCGTGTTTGACGTGACTCTGGTTTGCGTGAAGACTTTGAAGTGACGTGAGCGAGAGGACGAGCTTCAACACTCGACAGAAGTTGTGCAGCAGAAGCTGTTTGTTCTGGTTTAGTCACATTTTCACAGAATGGGGGGCCGTGGCAGCGGTCTGTGGGGGTCTGGGTAGTTTTTGAATTTCATTGTCCACGTGGAGCAGACAGGACAGGTCGGGTTTAGAAGCGTTCCACTGTGTCCCAGTAGAACTGCAGAGGCCCACAAACATGGCTGCAGACCGTCCAGTTCATGTCGTCGTCCTGCACGTGTCCAGGTGACCGACCTGCACGAGGGCAGGTTTAGTCCGACGAAACGGGCAAACGTTGCTCGAACAGTTTTTGTGTACGGACGGTGGTGAGGTGGTCTTGACCTTCAACACACACACACAGATTCTCTACCCGTGTGTTGTTCCAACCAACACTTGCAGCTTTATACTTGCAGCAGAACAGAGCTGTTGTGTTCAGGCACAGTGAACAGTTCACACACACACACACACACACACACACACACACACACACACTCTTTGTCAGCTTGTGGTTGCAGATTCGGGGGCTGCTCACACAAGGACACAGTCAAAGGAAACGACTTCATCAATCATAGTTGTGGATGTGAGCGGGCGAGTGTTGGGCACAGGAGTTTGTGTTGGGGGCTTTAGAAAACTCTGGTCTGTGCCGTGGACCCCCGCTCTCCCGTCTTGCGGCCATGAATAAATGCCTGTTCTGTCCCGTGCGCAGCAGTCGGCACCAATTATCTGCCCCACTCGCTTCTTGTTCAACTGAAGACTTCTTTCTTCAGTCCAGACAAGAAGGCAGAGGTGTTCTCCACCATTTCATGGACATAATTAACACCTTATCAAACAGCCGTCGGTCTGCGCTGTGCTGCTTGTTAAAATATTTGTGCAGAAATAAGCGCAACACGGTTCACAGAGGCACAAAAACCTTTATTACAACTTTGCACAGTCCAGAGCAGCTTCAGTCTCTAAACTGACCCGTCGTCCTGAGGAACAAACGTGTTGAGTTTGACAGTTTTAATAGAAAATCACGCTGATCAACGCAGTGAAGACAATAACCCAGAACAAATATACAGGAACGAAAAGCCGACAGTCAAAGATGAAAACAAATCCGTAAACACAATTAGTCTTTTTATTTCTTTTCATTCCATGCAAAGATTAATACGTCACTCCGGGTTCCACCAGAGGAAACGTCTGTCTGATGAGCAGGATTGAAGGAGACGTTGAAATATTCAGAATAGGTTCATATGTCAAGAGGGGCAGTGTGTGTTTGGTCTGTGTGTCGTGAATTCAGACAGGAAACTGGTGGCCGACGTTAAAAATGTGGTTTGTGCATTTCAAGCAGGTCCTCACTTACGATGACGATGATGACGGAATTTATTTCTTTCTTTTAATGAATGGCTGTGAGCGGCTCACTGTGTGTGTGTGTGTGTGTGTGTGTGTGTGTGTGTGTGTGTGTGTGTGTGTGTGTGTGTTTGTGGGGGGGGGTGATTGTTCTCACTGAAGCTGTTTTCATTGTTTGGAAGATCAGGAGTCAGCAAGTGATTGAGCCGGACACAATAGACAAGGACGTCATGTGGGTGTTTGAACAGTGTCTCTGTGGGTCGGAGCTGGTTCTAACAATCACACACAGAAACAACAAGGAGCAGCTGTCGTTGACGACGACGTGTTTAAAAGCAGCACTGGAGTGTGAAACAGTCAGTGCATTTAACAAACTGTGTGTGTGTGTGTGTGTCTGTGTGTGTGTGTCTGTGTGTGTGTGTTTAGGGGAGCTGTCGCTGCCGGCCCATGTGAGCCCGTACACAAAGGTTCCTCCGGGTTCAGTGGGGAGCAGAGAAGACGCCTACGTCCACCTGGAGCTGCGAACTCTGGAACAGGCGCTGCTGGCCACCAGTGTGGGCAGCCTCGCCGAGCTCAGTGAGTCGGC